>PNEQ01057623.1:19293-40245 GCA_003012365.1 Medauroidea extradentata
TTTTTTTTTTTTTTTTTTTTTTTTTTTTTTTTTTTTTTTTTTTTTTTTTTTTTTTTTTTCCAGTGTGGTCTTCCAGGTTGGCGAAGGCTTGCCACATCGTCCCGTAATCAGAATATAGCTGTGAACTGTGTAAGGAAATCCTTGTAGCGGTGCTCGGCCCTCCTAGATATTTTAGCAATATAAAATATTTCCAAAATATTCAGCATTTTATTAGACACACTGAACGAGGTGGTGCAACGGTAGCACGTCCGACTCGAATTCAGGAGGACCCGGGTTAGATCCAAGGCTCCGGCCATCCTGATTTCGGTTTTTCATGGTTTCCCGTAATCACTCCAAGCGAATCCTGGGTTGGTCCTTTAACAAAGTCCATGACTGACTCGTCTCCCAGCTCCTGTCGTTGTACCAAGTTTTGTTTAACCGTCTTAATGGCCTCGCTGTTGACGAAATGTAAATCCCACTTACCTTTATCAGACACGCGTTTCCTATATTCAAAAACTTCAATGGACTTTATGGGCCATCCATGTGAAGCGCCTAATTTACGGAGGTACGCCCACTGCCAGTTTTATTATCTTATATCGTTTTATTATTTTATCATTGACACTTGTCCAACGTACATGATTGGTTTGTAGTGTGCTTGGTAATAATCAGCACAAAGGTTGTAGAAGTTTGAGATAGAGCTTGTTTTGTTTTTTGCTTGTGCCCTGCTGTAATACGGGGAAATTGTTGAGTTCCCATGTACCTTGATGATTATTTTGGTGACAGACTACACTTAACTGCTCTGTACAAACTATCAGTAAGTTCATTGGCTGCTGGCCATCATGTTGTCACTTACGTGACCAAAGGTTTTTGAAGAAAATTGATCATACTGGCGAGAAAGTCACGTAAAGTACTTTTTACTTAAACGATTAATTGTTTTTACAAATATAATACAGCACCCATTTTTATTTAGTAGGGGCCTACTTGAATCTTAAATTGAAAATCGAGTAAAAATGTGTAATAATTTTAACGTAACTTTCTTTTAAAACATGTTTAATATGAATGGAAAAAGCACTTCTTAATAAAAGTGACTTACACCACCATCATTCTAAGAAGCTCCTCAATTAACCAGAAGTGTTAGTCTCTGCAGGCATGAAGTGTAAGGCCAGTGAGAGATATCGAACTATCGTACAACAGCTTGTAGTCCATTGTCAGCAAATAAAGAGGAATTAGCAGGTCTTTGGTAACGACATAGATTCAGTAGATACTGTGGAAAGTCACGAGAAATGTTGACTATTTGCTAGACTCCAACGTGCTGTGTATTACACTGAAAGTATTAAATTGGTATTTGCTATCGCTAGAGACCGGAAAAATTCGCTATAGTTCCCTAACCTTTAGGCTATAGCCTCTAAGAATATTTGTAAAATCGTGCAGACAACAGCTGTACATTGGTTGCTCGCTGACTCAGTGAAATGGGCCTGTATTCAGTTATAGTTTTATTACTGTTTCAGCTACTTCCGGGAAGTTTCGAGTAAGTCAACGGCCAATTGTGAACGTAATACAGAGTTATAGTTGTCGGAATTCTAGTTTGCGCCTAAATGAAAACGCACATTTTTCAGGTCTCTAGCTATCGCTTATTTGAAGCACTGTTTCTACAACAGTCCCTGTTAGAACTAACTGTGCAGCTTTAACACAAAACGTGATTGATTTGCCCCAAAACGGTTCACACGTGTCCCAAATTGCATCGCCAGTAATAATGGGATTAATATATTTAGAGCTTAAGGGAGGCTATGTTGACTTTCAGTTCTATCACGAGTTTCCACTGTCTGTAAGTATCGCGGTTGAACAAATGAAAATGCAGGAATGTTAAGAGACGTACAATATTTACTATATCATTAGAGATTATTGTTAGAGATATGCAAAATTCGCGTTATTTTCTGAGAGCTGACTAGACTCCAAGTGACTATAGGCTCGTTCGACGTCTCCCGCTGGCCGATATTGTCGTGACTTGCCGCGGAGAATGCTTACACGGTAGAGAAGTTAATCTCTGTAAAGACGTAACACACGCACATTAAAGTTCGTGGGCAATTGAATCGCAGGTTATGCTCTGTTATGTATAGGAAAGTGAAGTTTAGTCCTCTACCAAACGATAACGCGAATTTTGCATGTCTCTAATTATTGTATAACGCGAAAATTTGTTGTGCCGACATACCCTTCAAAACACTGTAGTGCCATGCAACATTTATGATTGAGTGATACACGTATGACGTACGACACAACGTAGCTGTCTGCAGACCAGTAACAGGTATCAAATATTACAATAGCGGGATTCTTATTGACTCAGTCAAATAGTGCAACAGCTACAAGTACAAGTGAAAGCCTGTAATCTTTTCATAATCTGAACGTACTTTGATACCCGGCAATCAGCCAAGTGTTCTCGCGATAAACCATCAACTCTGTATATCGTACATCACTCATACTTTGTTAGAAGTGTGTTAGCTTATAGAATCAACCTGCTACAGTCGCTATCAACAACAAAAATCATTCAAGTAATTTAAATTCATAGTGCTCTGATGATGTAACGAAAAGTAAATGTGCCTGTGTTTAAAGTATATCCAATTACCAGCCGGGTATATGTTTGATGTTTCAACAGTAGTTTTCTTTGAAGCAGCTGTAACCTTACAATTTTTAGAAAAATAAAACTTTTCAAAAATTGTAATTATTTTCGGGAAAAATTACGTGTGTTATTTCTAATGCTAGATGATATTTGCCCTTTGAAAAAATGTTTTTACTTTTCCATCTCATTATACTGTATAATTTCAGAAGTATGATGCGAAATATATAATAATCGAGAAAATGTAGTTGTTAGGAATCCTTAAAATGTCGAAAAAGATTTCTTTAGGAGGATTTTATAAAAATAATACCAACCTAACTACGCCATACTTTCCAGAAAAACAACTGTAGGGAAATAAGAATAGTACGAAAAAGAACTGCAAGTAGCTACATGTGCGTCAGCGTTACTCTATTCTCAACGTAAGTTCACGAGTTGCCCGTAACGTTTCTCTTTTTTCTTGTAGGACTCTTATGTGCTCACTGCGGGTCAGACCACCACGCGATCCTTCTAGATTCGCAGCGAGGTCGATCCTGTTTTTTTTCTCGGGTGGGAAACGTTGCAGACGCCATTGCGCCTCGCTCGACGTCGTCCTTCAGGGCTCGGCAGACGCCTATGAACGCTCAGATGTCCGTTGCCCCGCCACAATATCCATTTCATTCTTCTTATAAGTAGGGACAGGAGCATATCGCGAATTCAATTACATGCAGGCTAGAATCCATTGTACTATGCACACACGAGACCCGTCTATTCGTCCATTGTCTGCTGTTCCACAGAGTAGCAGCTAGTTGACAAATGGTCGGGGCTTGAGTATGCATATGATAGTTGATTTTAACACGCAGGTTATTGAATTCGTGAAAATTTCGCGTCCCTTCTCGTGAGATACGTCAATTTTGCGGATTCGTCTGTCAGTATCGTAGATTTCACAGTCCTGTACACTTACTGGACATAGTCGATTATTCACTGGCTTACAACCTTACAAGCGAGTAGAGTATCACGCGATAGATATACGAATTATTTCTCCTTATTTACTACTGATTTGCAGTAGCCAAATGCGTTCTGTGATAGCCGCTAGCTAATCACTCACATGATTATGAAGTATATAAATTTTTGGCGTTCAACCTTACCTGGAATGCATACTCTCTAAAATCTGAATTACTGAATATTCACTTATTCACGCCGATGGATGGAGCAGTTTCAACAAACAATATCACTGAGAAACCATTGTAAAATCGGTGACTATTCACCGATTCCGATAAAGAGTGCCAACATTCCATAAGTTAATTAGTGATGTCTACAGATTTTCCAGTAATTTTTCACTGATTCAATAAGTGAAAACTGTTCTTTGAAAACAACTGAAAAAACCGGCTAATATTCACTGATTCACTTGTGAGATGTTGGCACTCTTAAAAGAAATCAGTGAATATTCATATATTAAACAGTGACTACTTTCACTGGGTCAAATTGTTGAAACTGCTCCGTCCATTAGCGTGAATCAGTGAATATTCACTAATTCAGATTTAGCGTGTATGCGAAACTGACGTATCTCTACTTATAAGTTAGCAAAGCATGACGTACATCAGAAACTCAACAACCAGCTGAGCTCCTGGTTTCAAACATTATCGACACGACAAGGCGGAAACTCCTCCGAGGCAACTTCCCAGTGGTTGTCGCACGCTCCGCCGACGAGATCTCCAGCCCAGGCTGACGGCCGTGGCGGCCCGTCAGCGAGCATAAACAGCAATTACAACGCAGCTAGCGAGCGACGTGATGGAAGCTTCTAGAAGCGGGCGAGCTGTCAGGTGCTGCATCTCCATAAAGACGGGCGGGGCATTGGAGCGAGGTTTTTACCCGCGCCAGACGTGCCGGAAACATCTGCCCGTGTTTTGGCGCGCGAAACACATTCCCCCCTACCACCTCCTCACCCCACTCCCAGGGGGGAAGGTTAAGTATTTTCCTTTACGCTGTCAGAAACCTCCCAGCCACCGGCAAGATTTATAGCCCGCGCCGCTCCGACGACCCGGAATCACGAGTTTTCGAAGCCAACTTATCGAGCCACCGTCCCAGAGCCTCAGGATATTTTTTTTCTAAACTTCTCCAAAAACAAACATCAAACTGTGATGCATGTATATATTTTCCCACCCCTCGCGACACCCCTCTCTACTGCCCGGGCCACTCGCGACAAACACCCCCGACGCGCGCGCACAAGCTCACACACACAGTAGGAGCTAACCGAAATCCGTACTCTCCAGTTGAAATATGCAGCTGCGAGACCTCCATTCCAGTCGTGACAGTTCACCGGCGATTGGAAAAAAAAAAAAAAAAAAAAAAATTCCCCATCCTTTCACGCGATGGCTTCGGAAACTTCCCCGGCAGTTAAGCCCCAACGACGCCCGCCAACTCATCCCCCACCCTTCACACTCTACCTCCTCACTAAGAGCTCTTTTCGAAAGTTTGTTTTGCCGTCATTCCCATCGTGCCCTTCCCTCCGTCGCTCCAACGTCGTTTATAGGCCCGGGACAAGGACATTCGAAGTAGATCTGTAAATTAACCGATTCTAAGATGGAACCTTCAACCCCTTCCCGTCCTTTTAATTGTTTGCGACAGTATATTCTGTTTAGTATAACTTTGGTAAAAGTTGACAGCTACATATGAACTATAACTGTGAATATTTTGTGATATGTGGCGTAATGGAAGGCCAAATTTATAGTACAAAGGTGAAATGGACATTAATATTAATTTTTAGAATTAAAATTGTCTTGTGGTGTGACACATATTACAAAATGAGAAAAATTATTGCTCACAAGTTGCTGTCGAATTTACTGAAGTTATACAAAACAAAGTATATCTCCGTAACACTTCATGCTTTTATGTTCGGTGTTACAAAACTTAACGTCTCGTCAATAACTTGGGACAGTCCATGTCGGGTAATTGTTTGATGTCTGTGACTGGAAATGCGCTTAAACAATGTGTTTTTGTACCTCTGGTCTGTGCTTGGTTAGATTGATTCAAATGTGGCAGAGTATTTTATCTTCACATTCAATTTTAATATTGCAGGTAAACCACCACACTGACCGACGTTGGCGAGAAACGGATATTGTAAATATATTATTTCCTATTACTTGTGTCTGAGTGTCTGAGTATTCAAACGTATCATTTTTAAATTATTTCTTTTCGTAAACTAACATTAGCAAGTGCTAACTGCTTGCATTGTGTATTACTGTTCACAACTTGAAAAAACTTGAGGCGAATAACGGAACCCAATAGTTGGCATGTTAACATTTATTCAAACTTGAAACATTAAAAATAACAGTTATTCAAATTATTCGCATACAGCTGTATCGAAAAAAAATTGTTGCTAGACAGTTGACTGGACACCTCGAAATTATAAGCCTACGCTTATCTCTTCTGCTGGGATTGTTGGCTGGAGGGCTATGAGAATTTATGCTACCGTTAGATGGTCTTGTGCGACGTGCTCCAAGATGGTTCAAGAAACCAGGTCTATCATCTGGAACTCTCTAGATGCCCCTCCTTTATAGGTGTCAGTTATTGGGAAGAGGCGGCGAGGATCAGAATCCAGCGAGGGGTGACGACTAATAGGCGGGAAGAGTGCGACGTTAGGAGTGCTGGATTGTGAGTGTGGTCTGTGAATCATGAGTGTAACTGTACCAAACATTAGGCTAGAATGAGAAAATATGTTTATTGGATTTAATGTGAAATATCAAGATTAAAACAGTTCAAGATAAAACTTTGTTTTAGAGTAGCGTATTTTAAAAAACTAATTGCGCTAAAGACAGATATTATCTCACGTTTTGTGTTAGGTAGAAACATAATAGGAACTGTAAATTTTAAGCTAACAGTTTGAGAGATTGAGAATGGGAGAATTTTAATTTTTATGTGCAGGTTTGTATACTTTTTAAAAATAATACTGTAAATAAACCCGTATATTTATTTAGCCCCTTCATAAAATTAATTAAGTTCTTCATCCCAGCACAATTGGGCAACGCCAAGGACGAAATTCGCAATTGTTCATACACCACAACACAAAGGCTAAAGTGTAAATGCGTGTTTCTCACCAAGCTGGTCGTATCAGTAAAATGATACTGTTTAAGTTTAAGAAGACATCATGTAGTTTAAGTTCGACAGGAATATGCAACGTAGGATGTGTGTATGCAAGAAGAAATATTCCGTAAGTAGAATTAGTCAAACTTGTTCTTCGCCAGCATGACCAACGTTAATTTACGGCGTGGAATTTTAAGCGAGTTTTGTAATAGCTGCCAATATGACTACTATATAATGCCCAGATTCTGTTGGGGTCACAGTCAAACCATTCGCCTCCCACCAAGTCGATCCGGGCTCGATTCCCGGCGGGGTCAGTCCCCGGATATTCGTATGGGGGAATCGTGACGGACGATGCCGCTGATCGGCGGGTTTTCTCGGGGATTTCCCGTTCCTCCCGTCCTCTCATTCCGGCGCTGTTCCATGCTCAGCTCCTGTCACTCCTCGCCAGTGCTAAAGCCTTCGATGTTGAGCGCCGACCAAAAATCTCTCAGTCACTCCAGTTTGTGTTATAAAAATAAATGTCTGGCTGATTAAGTGTTTGAATTAAAATGTAGTAGAACTGGTTCGTGATGCGACGTTTGATGGACTGGTGGTATAGTAGGGAGCTGAGGAGAAGGCAAGGCAGAACGACAGAGTGGTTGTGGGGACCACATAGCGCTCTGCTTGTCCCCACCACCAGTCGCATGCCTGAGCCTTGCCTTCTCCTCAACTCCGCACTATACCTGTTTGTCTTCAGGAACATGGGCAATCTGAGTAGACTGCTGGGGATACTCAGACTGTACGTACCTGAAGACGAGAACCAAATATCGGTTACCGAAACATCTCATCTGTTGTCTGTATTATATTCGTTGTGATGTCTTTTATCCACGACCATTTCGGTCATTTTGTCTTGTCGCTGTTGCCTTTGTCCATCATTGTCGCCATTTTCATGCACCTTATTTGATTCTTGTCTGTTTTGACTTTCCTTTTTCGTTTTCCGGTTTCCGTCACGCACCAACAATATTCATATGTCGGAATTTCTTGTACGTATGTTGATTACAGCCATTTATGGCCTCTTTTGATTGTTTCTTCGTTTGTTTTATTGTTAATTTTCTCGTACTTTTATGTAACAATGTGTTTTACGCGATTCAGTCAGCTACATTTGATAATGATGGCGTGCATCCAACAAAACACTTCAGTTTGACAATAACGAAGAGACGCAATGCCCCCGCCATGTCTGGCGCCGCCGAGTTCACCTGAGTCTTCGAGTGGCAGTTAACTTCTGCCAACACCCTTCACTATCACAGAGAAGTTTCTCACTGGAAGTAGCCTGCAGTTCTGAAGGTTTCGTGTTGGGAACAGTGTCAGCAAGCTATTATAACTTCTGTAACATGCACTTAAAGAGAATTTAGAGGTTGAATAAGTAGGTCATCAAGTTTGGAAGTGATGTGATCGGTTATACAATAACAATCTATTGTAAGAAATAATCTTTTTGGTTTTATTTCACAGTATTGTATATCATTCAAATAAAAAATCTGTACTAATTCAAATTCATGTTCTACTCCGTTTCATATAAGTTTGGATAAATTTGACAGCAACTTATGGACAATAATTTGTAATAGCCTTTGGTACTGCGTGCCACTACATAAGACAAACTTTGTAGTACAGATGCTGAAATGGACATCTCCGGTTCATTTTAGAGCTAAAAATTTCTTGACTTGTGCAACAACTCACAAAATATTAAAAATTATTGCCAATAAGTTGCTGTGAAATTTATCGAAACTTATATGAAACACTTGGCTAGCAGGGCCACTTTATGAGAATATTAGGCCCTGGACAACATAAATGTGGGGTAACCTCCCCTTTTTTTTAGATGCTGCGTAAAGTGGCCTTCATGCTTTCTTCGCATGTTGGCTGCGTTATTGTAGCTCTGACGTCGGCAGTCCTGGATATAGAAGACATTGTCTTCACGTGCATTTTACATTTTGAAATACATTTCACAGCAGGGGCCGCGGTGGCTGAGAGGTCAGACCTCTCGCCTCTCACCTCCGGGTTCGATTCCCAGCGGGGTCGGTCCCCGGATTTTCGCATGTGGGAATCGTGCCGGACGATGCCGTTGGTCGGCGGGATTTCTCGGGGATCTCCCGTTTCCCACGCCCATTAATTCCGGCGCTGCTCCATACTCACCTCATGTCACCCTTCATCAGCGCTAAAGACCTGGATGTTAAGCGCTGACCAAAATCTCTCACTCACATTTCACAGCAACAATCCTGGTTTAACGGGAACTGTAGAAAAATCCATTAATTTTAAATTATCAGTATATTATTAGTAAAAAAACAGTGAGGCCCTTTAGAATGTGAGGGTCGGGGCAAATGCCCCTTTGGTCTCCTCTATAGACGTAGTCCTGTTCACAAGTTTGCAAACATAAGGTTTTATAATCAATGGAAACTATCATTATTTATTCACATTTGCGAAAATTCCACATAGTGTGTCCCGCCTCAGCCAGGGTGAATGGATGAGAGAATGTCAGGATAAGGGCAGGACAACCAGCTCATGTCCTTAACACGCTCGTCTCCCAGCTGGTTATATAATTATTTGTTTGTATTACTGTAGCTAATTTTTGCATCGCACATGTTTTTTTTTTTTTGTAAAATATATGTTCTGTAAATGTTGCTTTTTAAATTAATAAATATTACATAGGTACATAAAGGATGGAAAACATAATTATTTTAGCGGTATTTCAACAAATCTACACATTAATGCCGGTTGATAATAAAAATGTAGGCTCTACCGTTCTAAAAACAGCTTAATAAGCCTGGTTGATCTGGGGTGGGGCTAGCTTAGTTGAAGTGTAGGAAAACGCATGTAAACGAAACTAAGTTTTTCTCAGCTAATATAAAACATAAAAAAATTGAAATAAAAACTATATTGTTGGCCATGGGGAGCTGTATTTGCCTACGGTCCCGTATTTTTCACCTCCTTGTTAGATGATTTTTTTTTTAAATTATGACAGAAATATTTATATTGGAATATAAAACATGATGTGTGTGATGTGTAATAATTGATGCCGTACACAGATGCAGTATATATCTCTGGTTAAAAAATGTCCGCGGAGACATGCCTCTATCGCTAATACAAAGGCCGTAAACCGTAATATTTTATTGAAAATAGTTCGTCAGGGGCAACATGTACATAAAGCAAGCTGGGACGGAGTGTAAGTAGTGCGAGCCGAATAGAAAGTGTGGAAGGAGGAAAGAAGACTGACAGCTAGCTGGATAATTGTTGAAGTGCCATAGTGGTCCTCTGCGGTGTGAGTATTCCCAAACAAGAACTGGGGTTTGTGTTACACATTTTCCATATCGACAGGTAGTGGACGTGTTCATACCACGTCTATACTAGAAATTGTTTTAGCTACACATTTTAATAATTTTGCATGTTATTACATACATATAGACACGAAAAAAATTTTATGCATATATAACATGTTAACATGAAAAAAGCATACATAATGTGTTACAGTTGACCTTATAATATTGTGATTGTGATCTGAAACACATGATTTCTATGTAGACCATAAAAAATGGCAAGGATGCTTTACACTCAAAGAAAAATTGCTGATATTTACCAGCGTATTGCAGTTGTATCTTGGACAAATTGTCGTCAATCTTTATTCTCGAGTTTAAATTACTTCTTACAATCTTTAAATAGTTTATTTTTGTCCTTGGTAATGAACAATAAAATTACAATTCCCGCTTTATCGTGTAGTTTGTCTTGTAAATCAACTTAAGTAAATTTTGGAAGCTCGTGAGTAAGGTATTATATGACTTTACAAGTTCTGAAACTTACTGAAGTTATATAACACAGAAACATGAGTTCATTATCATAGTATAATCATACATGCTGGCTTTCAAGCTTGGTAAAGTAATTCAAAATACATTTATGGAATGCTGAACCGGTTACGTTTGACTTATCGCCTCGTCGACAGCTAATGTAATTAGGATCGGATACACACTTAAGTTGAATGGTTTAAGGTGAACTGGGGCAGGAATCGGCCACGGGTTTTGTTCAAGGATTCATTCTATCATTCGGTTAGATATATATCGCGAAACTATAGTAAACCGAAATCAAGATGGCCGGAGCCGGGTATCGAGTTCTAATCCTCCCGAATGCTAGTTCAGCGTGTAACCGTTGCGTCACTTAACTTGGTCCGGTAAAAAAGTGTAAAAAGAGAATTTCGTATCCATTACTGAAGAGCACGGTCGTAGAAGAACAGGTCTGGACACTCGCCTATCTACCAATGTATTTTGCTTGACCCCCGTGTTGTTTGGCTGTAGTTCGTCAAGTTACCGAGAATGTCGTACTTTTTGGCGCTGTTTTCCGGGCGGTCGGACTCAAATTCCGTCCACTTTTTTCCTTTGTTAAATTTATAAAGTAAATAAAGATTGCTGGAGCCATGATTTTAAATTGTGAGCGAAAGGAGTGTTTCATATATTGATAAAAAATACGTTTTGATAAATTGTTTATCTAAACGGAAAGGAAGTGGGCGGAGTTTAGTCCGACCGCCGTAACATCAGCGCCAATAAAACACAATATTCTCGGTAACTTGGTGAACTACTGCCAAACAACAAGGGGGTCAAATATCCAAGCGAGTGTCCAGACCTGTTCTTCTACGACCGTGCTGAAGAGTTACTATACAGGTTGTCCCATAAGTGAGGAAACATAGGAGAAACGATATTTGTTCGTTTGTTGCAGACTGACCAATAAAAGATGGGTTTGAGCAAAGAGGAACGTATCCACAGCATCTTGTTGTGCGGGGGAAAAAGTTTGAGAACCGTAGCTGCAGAATTTTGAAAGAAAAAATTATGGACATTTCGAACACATTTTGTAACTTTGTATGTTCTCTATGGTTCCTGACTTATTGGCGATTCTGTAGAAGCGTAGGTGCTTATGTTTTCTTTAACACAATTTTTTGCATATTGGTACAATTATTTTTCTCAGTTTTATTATATGCTGCTATTTCTGTAGTTAGTCTTAAAGAAGAAAGTACTACACGCATGTGCGTAGGATGCAGTGTTAGAAATTGGGGAGGGTCGCATTTTTAGTAATATTAATAAATTGCCACCAATCCTAAGATATTGATTTGAAACTGTTGTCTGCAAATTCCCAATTTGTTTGGAGTGTATCAGTAGCCTACCCAATCTTTCGTTTAAATGTTATCTTTTTAATACTTATCTCACTATTCTCCGCTAAAAAAAACTAAATAATGACATGACATCTTGAAAACAGCGGCAGTGGCACTACGTGAATTTTTGTTAACAAAGTAAAATGTTCGCACACCGAGTATTAACAATATGTGTTATTGCGCGGTCATTTGTTCGACTCGTTATTTAAAAACAAAAACATATTTCTAAAAAAACAATTTTCAGGTTGTTTTCTTTAAAAAAATTATCTATGAACTCAAAACAAATACGACACCAAACTACGGAAGTAACTGAAAATGATTCGCAATGAATTGAAGCCAGTGTGAAATGAAGCATACGGTAAACGATATCATTGTATTCTGTAAATTCATTACAGTTAAAAAAAGGTCTCGTATTTAAGGTAAATACTCAAATTTAATTCTTCTCGCTTCATGAATTCACGAAAAGAATATTTTTTTTTGTGTATGGAAGACTTTCCGGTCATTTATTAAGAAATCATTTACTCTCAAATTTAAACTTTTAAAGCACTCGAGATTGTTTCGTTATGGGACATTACTGCATGACAAACGAAAAAATAAAAACCAATATCACGCCCTTTCAATATTATTTCATTATTTACATATATTAATGTGCATGTAACGCTTTTTACAATGTCAGTGCCTTAGTCAAGATGGTGTCGCCTATTTGCACTGCTGAAATATTTTTTCTGCGTACGAAATAAGCAAAACTTTTTAAAGTTGTTATTAAAGTACACAAAAATGAATATAAGCAGATTTTCGTGTTGTCATTAGTATTTTGTAACTCGTTTTATGGCTATTTTATGTCTCCGTGTTTTTACGTGCAGTGCTTTTACCACGTTATATATATATATATATATATGCTTTGAAAAGTAAGCCACCTCACATAAATAATCTTTATACATTTAAAAAGGTGATAAATAAACAGTATCTCAGTCATTCCGACGAATGAGGAATGAAGCACGCTACTCGCTGTGGGTGTGTGTGTAGGTGTATGTGTATCTGCATGTGTTAACGCGTGTGTGTGAGAGATTATGAGTGAAAATTGGTTTGTTTTGAGCGTGTTCGTGAGATTCTGATTGAAAGCTGGCTTACTTTGTGTGAGTAATTCGAAGTGAAAATTGGTTTGTTTTGTGAGCGTGTGATTCTGATTGTAAACTGGTTGATCTGTGTGTTTGTTTATCTGTGTATGTTATGTGGTATTTTTATTTTTGTACGTACAGTTATACATATCACTGTTCGAACTTAACTGTTAAGTATTTATTATTCTTAATAATGTAATGTATTATTTTCGTTGGGATCATGTGTAATGGGTCCAGTGTAAGACAAGGCATCAACTGCGCTTACAGACGTAATAAATAAATAAAATTCGAAGTCATTTACTGGCAAATAAAAGCAATCGTTACATTTTGAAGATAAGTATTATACGAAAAAGTATTCGAAGCGAGAGATTACTGTTATCAAACAATTTCTCAAATAAAAATAGTGCTGCCTCCGTGAGTTTGTCATTTGTCATCTGCCGTGTATTCCTGTTTGTAACCACTCTTGGTTCAAACCTCCCAAGTGAAACTAATGTAAATTTGTGTTACTTAGTATTCTGCACAATCAATGCTACATATTACGCATAGGCCTACAGTAACACTGGAAAACTCAAACGACGAAAGAATATAACGAAATACAATGTCGATCGATGCTTTTATGTTGACGTATATTCAGAATATTTAGTTAAATAGGCCTTTTCTTTCACGACATTAAAAATAATCTGACATAGAAGATTTATGATAA
Source organism: Medauroidea extradentata (assembly GCA_003012365.1). Classification (NCBI taxonomy): domain Eukaryota; kingdom Metazoa; phylum Arthropoda; class Insecta; order Phasmatodea; family Phasmatidae; genus Medauroidea; species Medauroidea extradentata. Next base: position 32,925 of record PNEQ01057623.1, read on the forward strand.
TGAACCGTAGCTAACTTCGACAGAACTTATTGATAATTTTACCTGTTAATGAAGATTATTATTAAATTTGAGAAGAGTTAAAAACATAACATGTTTTCTTTCTTCCTTTATTTTTTTTGTAGACTTCACATGTAAAGAAATCTAGTACCTCTGTAACTGCGTGTGTGCGTTTGTAAAAAAAAAATTACGTTAAGAGTTATTTTACGTAAGTCTTCGAAATGTGGACACAGATTTAAATCTGCTTACAATTTTTTTTTTTTTAACTGACCGATTTTTGCCGAAGAATTTAATTCTTTGTCTCTCATTCACTGTAACAAAATATGTACAATATGCATATTATGTTAAATAGACCAAAAATTCAATGTTAATACGTTACAGAATGGCACGTGAATTATATTATGAAATGTAGGAGAATAATAATCGTTTATTTGACCTAACAAAGAGATGCAGTAATATAGACAACTAAATTAAAACAACTGATGAAAACCTGTAACCTTCTACAATGAGGCTATGTGAGGCATGCAGCAGTGTCGGAATGCAAGAGTGGAAGGAACGAGACATGCCTGAGGAAACCTGAAGGCCAACTACAACGTTAACCAATGTCCTCACGTATGAGAGTGTCCCATTGCGAACCGAAAGATCGGACCACCTCGGCGACAACAGTGTGCGGCCTTGCCGAGGATACATGTTCATGCTAAAGTCACTTACAAGCACTCTGCACCAAAAAGTATGTAATTTTAAAATTGTATCAAACACTGCCCAACTCCTATACATTATGTTAAGGGCACGGGCCCGAGTTTGTTCGCATTTAACGACAATTATTTTTTAAAACATAAACGGGAGCCGATATCGTAAAATCGTCTCGTAACTTTGTTATGACTCATTTAAACTGCATTCTCTAATTTTGTCGAGTCAGAAGACTGCTAAATAGTTGCAAATTATTTAATTAACGAAATTTTCTTTTAATTGATAAATTAGCTATAGGCCTACTCATCACACAGTTTGTCTCGAAAAATTACATTGCATAGTAAAACCAATTCGCAACAAAGTTACGAAGTACTTTTACGATATCGACTTTCGTATTCATTTAAAAAAATAATTCTCTCGAAAGCCGAGAAACTCGGGCCCAAGCCCATAATAGTAATTTCCCACAAATAAATTTTTTTTTCGGTTCCATACTTCTCGTACAAGCACATGTAAAAGTAGCGATCCGAATATTATCGCTACTTACCCAAATTAAAATTATTCATACTATATAAAAATGGAATAATTTTGAGTTGAAGTAAGTGTATTAAGTTACAGAATAACACCTCTGTTATTTCAGTCAAGAATAATTTTTTAATACTTGTACTCAAGGATACGCAAAAAAAAGGTAGGTCCCATATTCAAGGTTTTTTTAAAAATACAACCAATTTTCACTAAAACTATAATGGTATATTTCTGTAGCTTGATACATTTACTTTCACTCAAAATTGTTTTATTGATGCCGTTTGAATTTATTTTTCTTTTGGGTAAGTAGCGAAAATAGTAAAATCGTAAAATCGCTACTTTGTACGAGAAATATGGAACCGAGAATTATTTATGTATGTGGGAAATTAACATGCTTGTAATGTGAAAGAGTTGAACAATGTTTGGTACAATCGTAAAATTACGCATTTTTTGGTGCACAGCGCTGTAATTGTAAAATGAGAAGGTTCTGTAATTAACTTAAACAAACGTATAATGTTACATTAACCACGGTTTTAATAAAAGATTACTTCATAAGTTACAACTGAAATATATTCCCACGAAGTATAAAGTTAATAGAAATGGGAGGGAAAACAGGGGAATAGTGAGATCTGTAAACTGTTTTGCAGGAACGGAAAAGTTCTTTATTTAAGTTACTTTTGAAATCTCGCAAAAAAAAACTGTATTTTTGTGTTGGTTGTAAGTAGGGAACTATTGCTGCTTTCACACGTTGACGAAAGAGAAAGGCGTTAAACTCGAACGGACTATGTCTTTGCCGCCCAGCAACGAAGTAAAACCAGTGGCACGTGCTTTGTAGGTGTAAGCTGCTCAGTCTGAATTCTTCCAGTACTTTAAAAACTCATTAAAAGTCAGAACAATATGGAAAATGTAAACTTCATAAGCACTTCTTACGACCATAGTTTTGATGCGAAACATTGGGCGTCATCGGCGGCCGAACTTTCTTTTCCATCCACGATGTTGAAATTCTCATTATTTATGTCAACTCGCGTTCATTTATCACTCCATCCTTGGCAGTTTCTCCTGGACGTGGAGGGAAAAAAATTGTTCCCTCTTTCGAGCTCCTCTCCTACGCTCCCTGCAGGGTGAAGTACGGTACAAATGTTGCCAGGCAACCAAGGCAAGTTGGAGGAACAAGCTCTGGCGGTGTATTGAAACAGTTAACAGAAAGTTTCCTGCTTTGAAAACAGGTCCAACAGCTATCGCACTGGAGCGCCTTCCATGAGTTTAAACAAGACGTTACTAGTGTAACTAATGATGTTTTTATACATTCTCGCAATATCGTTATGTAATAGTATTTGACTTTCTTAGTAACTCACAGAAAAGGATACCAGTGCTGAATAATACCCAGAGGCTTCAAATAAAACATTGCCAAATGGTTCACTTACCAAGTTTGCAGCAGTTGTGATTAAATGGGAAATCAACCTCTCCATAATTGATATAATTTAAAGACATCTCTTTAAATAAAAAAGTTGTCTTCCTAAGATTTCTTAAGAAACTCTGCGATAGAAATGTGTTTCCAATTTATTAAATGTAGTTTGTAAAGTACAATTTTATATATTGTAGAATTAAACATAAAAATCAGTGTCACAGTAATGCCTTTAAAATTTTCACAAAAAATAATAACTTAAATTTCAAGAAATCATCTACAACTGATTGATGGTTAGGTCGAGCATCAGTTACCATCTCAGATTATTTCATTTTATTTTTTAAGTTTCAAGTTTATTTGTAAGTATTCAGTCATAAGAGGTTGGTGAGTATGACTTACCGGAATGTTTGAATACATCACTAACAACTTCATTTGATTTTTTAGTTCGTGGGATAAAAAAAATACAAGTTTAATCAAAATTTTCAATCAGTTAAGTCAAATGAATAAGAATATTTTTAAAATGTCACATTTAAACTTTCTGCCATGTCACATCCAACGTCACATATTGGCAAGATTCACGCAACTCATTCGGAAACAAAATTACGACAAAATTTTGTATAAATCCAAGACATATGTCTCACTTTAACGGTCCTTCCTAGGCAGGCTACGTTTGTGTATGTGAGACAAGAAATCAATGGAGAGGTAAGGATGCTGTTGACCTATTTAATGCATTATCGCTTCTCCGTGTAAACCACTCAGCTGGCGTGCAGTGCTTTACAGTTATCCTTTTTCCTATGGAACTTGCGGTGAGCAAATTATTTTATTTGTGGACAGTATCGTTAAAAATGTACCGCTCGTTTCTATTGGTGTGTTTTTCGAATACGGTAATTACTTTTCCAGATTCGGCACTCTGGAAAAGCAATTTTTGGCAACTTTGAGAGGGCCGAAAATAATATTTCTAATTAACGTGCCGAACTTCTTCTACACCGACATAGGTTGACGTGCGTGTTCTTTCCGTAGATATATAGATGCGCTTTAAATAGTTTCGTCGAAAAAATAATAGCCGTACCTCGCAAAAACGCATTTGAAGCACAGGTTATTTCAAACAATTGCAAATAACTCGAATGTTTTTTAACCAAATGGTTTGAAAGAATTTGAGACTGTGTACAGTCATACGATACCTAATTTTGCAAGACTGTTTTTTAAAATAATGTACGGTTTGTTAGCAAAAAAATATTTTGCTTCATTTTGGCTTATTTTGACAAGAAAATATGTGATATTTCAGGGGCATAAATCTAAAAATCCGTTTGGTTTATTGCAACAAACGATGATATTTAAGTGTTAAAACTGTAAGAGTAAATTTTTGATATACGTATTAATTTGCGTTAAAAAAAAAATATATTCAAAACCACTGCAAAACTAAAGAGCGAGGCCTTAACATTCATTCCGTGTTAAAATTCCGTTGCTACAATCTCGCTAGGCGAGCATGAATATGAACACACATGTAAAGTTGTATTCGGTAGGGCTCAGAATTTTTATAAGTTATATAATATGTTTATAGGTCTTTCGAGATGAAATAAGCACTAAACATCCAACCCTTTGAAAATATCACCAGCCGTTACTGCATATGATAATTTACCTTACTCCGTGTATGGTTGGCAGAGAATTACCGAATATAATTCCGTGCGTTTTCCTACTTGAATACAATACTGAAATAAAATCATCTGAAATCGATTGTCTTGTATTTTATATAATTAATAACTTTTTTTATAAATTTATAATGGTTCTTATCGACAACTATCTTAGACGCGCAAAAATCAAGTGGCATGTCCAGAGACGTAAGACATTTCCAATCGTTAATCGTCATGCGCGGAACGATACGAATTTGTTGCAAATATAAATTTAGCAGGGCTTTTCTGAGCGCTCACTTTATCCCAATTTGCCTATATAAATGCGTATATTATATGCCACAACTGAACCTTTTGTTCACCCGGTGAGGTCCACATTACTATGGGAACCGATAAGGTGTTTTAAATACCTTTAAAAATTATGAAAAAATTAGTATTTTCCCTATTAAAAAACACACAGTAACATATTCGCTTAATTTTGTTCCTGTAACAATGTTTTGCTCTTCTCAATGCAGATAATGGATTCTGTCCGAAAGCGATATTATTTAAAATGACTGAGCACAGCCGAATATAACTTTACATGTAAATTCGCATCCTTGTTCCTGGTTCACGCCACGACATTCAGGCAGGCAGCGTCCTAGAGACTTCTTCACCACATTTCTTTGTGAAGCTCGCTGATACGCTGACCGTTAGATTAACGTATACACAATATGTACCAACATAAAAATTTTGAATGTTGAACTATGCCTTTCCTTCATCATCAATAGGTCACCGGCAGTATAGCGTATGTATGTATGTGTGTGTATATATATATATATATATATATATATATATATATATATATATATATATATATATATTTATATATATATACACACACACACACACAATATTTCTGTGACGGGAATTTACAATCCTGGCTACCAGTGTTCCTACAGGCTAAGTTACGAGCTAAATAAATCTTAAAATTTATATATCTGCTACAAAATGTAAGTTAGTTAACGGCGCCGAATTTAAGGTCAGTATCTATAAATCCATGGCATATACCACACCTTAGAGCCACCTCTCGTTCAAAATGTATTCTTTGCGGGAACGCATTACTTGAAACTAGAAGTGTTTAATATCGCAGTCCCCTTGTCAGGGTTGTTGGGATCGATGTACAAAATAATAATTATTAAAGTTTGTATATCTACGCTAAGTCAGAACATACTACTCGACCACGACAACTAGTCCTCCCGTGCGGGAGCGTAAGAAGCGTGGCGCTAGTAGTAGGTAGACACGTCACAGGGAGGGGAAATGTACTGCGCCTGACATGAGTTCATGGCACACGGTCAGTGGAGACGTAGCGGTGGAAACCCGAGCCAGCTGCCTGTGCCACAGTATTATGGCCTGTGCTATGCTACGCCACACCAGTTGCGCGCGGCCGTCAAGGACAACACAGCGGTAGTTCGCATTTTTCACGCGGGACTAGTTGTCGTGGTCGAGTAGTAGTGTGTTAACCTTGTGGAGATAACTTATTGAAAGTAAGACAAATATGTATTTCCATCCGTCGTCCGTAATATACGTTCAAATATATAAACTTAAGGATTAAGATTTTCATTGTTTAAACACTGTTAAGAATTTCGATAGAAGGTATCGTGTATTTATTAGTATATTCATTTTAAGAAATGTGATTTGAAATGCTAGCGTATGTTCAGGGTAGCAGTATTCCAACTATTTCTACTTTTCGAGCATATTGAGAAAATATCTACAACTTATTATTATTTTATTTTTTTAAGCTATTGCTTCGCAATAATTCTTACTCCATCCAAACTCAGTCTGCATGTACTGTACATAAGTTTTAAAATAAAAATAAAGTAAACTGGTCACCTTGAAACAGAGACGGTAGACAGTATTCGACGGCGACACATAGAATTTATGGTCGGATCCAGGTCCCAAGATTGGACGAGGTGTAAGTCCTCGCGGCAAAGAGGTTATCTTGATTACGACGCGCTAAGGGGCAGGGCAGATGGGCGCGAGGAAAGTTCAAGAGGAATGCATGTTCGCAGCAGTTTCTATCTCCGCGCTGGTAGGAAGACGGGGAAGGGGGGTGTTTGTGGGAGGAACGGGTGAATATTTGATGCGCGAGGGCGGTTTACCGCGGCCAACAGCCGGCTTCGCGGAGCGGTATATTTACGGTCAGGCTGAGCTGCAGGGGAAGGTAAGGGTCTCTGGAGAAATAGGCGGCCCCCGCCAATGAGAGGAGGTGGCCGGGAGGGGGTAGGAAAGGCAGCAACAACATCGCGAGGAATCGGGCCGAATTTTTGATACTTCCTCCGCATTATTAATGAGCGATACAGCGCTGTTCCGCCGGCGCAAGAGGTCAGCACAGGCCAGGAATACTTCACCACGTGACCCTGGCATGCAGTAAACAATAATTGCGCCGCGGTCTTCCACCTACTCTCGGGGTCTGCATTTTATTTTCCGTTGTGGGTGTTAATTCAATAACCCTCGCATGTAAAAACAGGGCACGCGGCTGTTGGTGTTTTTACACCCCGCTACTGTAGTTCAACGCAGCAACGGTTTTTTATGCTACTATATGACGGTCTACTAACAAGCGTAATTTATATTAAGTTTTAAGAACCTGCGGCAGTAAGCATGCTGAATTTTTCTTAGTTTCTTCCCGATTCAAAATGTGACAATGTCTATTCAAAAATATTTGAATAGGAACTTAACTAATTATCTTACGTTTACTTACAAAGGTAAGATGTGGAGCGTAGGCTATGACTGGAATACTCAATCGGCAATAAACTACTTATTATAATTCGACGGGATTTTTTTCGCCAAGTAGAAATTATATTAGCGGATGTATATGTATGTATAGGCCATTCGGAATAAAGTGAGCACTAAAGATTTAACCTTTGAAAAAAAATCACTAGCCGTTACTGCATATACATCACCACTAACAAGAGTTACTTTACTGCTTGTATGGTTGGTAGCGATTTATTGTACGTAGTTCCATGTATTTTCCTATTTGAATACAACATTAGTGAAAGAACATATGACGAACTCGACCTGTCTGTATTTAATACACTTCAAA
>PNEQ01057624.1:0-40233 GCA_003012365.1 Medauroidea extradentata
CAAATTTTTTGAGTCGCAGATTAAGATTTATACACTAATTAGACATGTAAAAAATTCGAATTACCCAAAACGAAATTCGAATTATCCACGATTTTTTAGTACTGTTTGGATACAAAATGCTAGGGACCAAGAGAAAAATTCGAATTAAAGGAGATTTCGAATTAAAGAAGTTCGAATTATACAAGTTCCACTGTATATATTCGTATCCAAAATAATACAAAATAATTCCGGTGTGTAATATAATCCAAAACGACTATGGTCCATTCCGGATTTTTTTTTCTCGAGTTTTTCTGAATTCGACTTTATTCCTTTCTGGGATGGCCTGCGTGATACGTGTAAGTTGACAACAGATATTGCTGGCTTTTTCTTTGCTTTTTTTTTACTGCTGTGTTTTTCGACAACTCAACACTCGCTCGCAATGGCGTATGTCTACAAAAACGGTTAAATTTACGATGTAATAACTTGGAACAGATATTTATGCCATTTTACGTTGTGTCCGTAAATGTAGTTTTGTATAAATTTATCTCATTTGGAATTGCAGCGTGCAACTTTCCAAGAACAAGGCAGTGCTATCATAAGTGTACACATAATCAGAGGTACTACACTAATCAAAACACTACTCGTGCACCTTCTGCTATGCAAACTGCCCATAAACATATGTTCGCACAGCATTGTTTCCAAGGCATTTGTACGACACAACTCTGAATACGATAAAATTAAATATGTTAACTGTTCCAGGTGTCGGTGTTTATAATTTTCGTATTACAATATTTCCAAAGAAACTAAATTTCTGAAGTTTTGGAACTGATCTTACGAACATCCGGCGTAATCAATATTTAAAACTGTAAAGTGAGGTTACTTTGCACGCCCTTACGTAACTTTGAATCACCCGATTAATTTTATTTCTTACGAAAATTCCAAAATACCATTCTTTCTACGCTATTGTTTAATATTAAAGCTGTACTGGTAACGTCATCATCTGTTTAAGAGACGGCAAACCTTTACTTACATCAAAAAATATGCGGTTGAAAGTTACCTTGAAAATAGGTAAAGTAATTTTACTTTGCGGTTGTTTCTCAATAGCTGTTTATGCGTGGATTGTTGTTTTAACCAGTGGTTAAGAGGGCGTGAAACATACACACGATTTAAAAACAACTAGTGAAACGTGCGTGAAACTGAACGTCAATGTAAACAATAACAAAAGCAATCTAAATATTTAGTTTTTGCGAGCCATGTGTTTGTGGTGAAAGATTTGTGACGTCGTTTTGCAACTTAAGATTCTCGCTCAAGAAATTATGCATAAGGCGACCGCCTAGCTAGCACTCGAACTGCATGCAGCGTGTTCGGAGTTACGTTTTTTTTTTTTTTTCAGAGACAAGTAAATATGCGCCCACACAGCTTACCTACGAAAAGAAAACACACTTCAGACTACTTGTGAATACGACATTTAAGACACCACGCACACTGGAAGCATTATTTTAAAGAACTTAAACGTGGCTAAATTCAAGATGCCGGATTCGTTCAAAATCGAGGTCTACAGTTACATCGGACTTTGTTACAGTGACGGATTAAATTTAATAATAGGGTTAGAGGGTCAGAAATGACGGAGACATTAGGACTACCTTGAATCGCGCATCCAATGCCGCATCGCCTCGACGAGCCAAACTCAGGAATATCGTGCAAGGTTCCCACCGAACAGTTTTTGCTATGGGACACTAAGTAGTGACCATATAATTTTATTGTTGGAAAGTCTGTAGCCAAGTTCAGTGCACATAGCAATCTGAGATTCACTTACACCGGTTAGTACATTTTGAAGTACAGCAGTCTGAAAAAGCTATTTTTAGCCATATTGGAGGGCTTAAAAACACTGTTTTTAATTAGCATAGTGTCTTAACAATGAGGTTCCGACCTTGTCTGAAGTGTGTTTTCTTTTCGTACGTCGGCACAATGGGCACACGTGGAATTGTTTCGTGGAAATAACCTGTTTACGATCACACTCCAACGCATTTGCAGCGTGAGGTAGGCGGCCACCTTAAAGTTCCGCAGTAAAAACGTAACGGCGGGAACACTGCGCTGGCGTTGAAAACTTTGGACATAGAGGCGATATCCCAATACATGAGCCACCCGGCGTCGCTCGTAACGCCTCATTGATTTTTACCTCACACACATGCACGACCTTCACCAGGCAGCCACCTTAAGAAGTGTACCGATCTGAAAAAAAAATTTGGTAAAAATACACATGGCTAAAATTGTTTTCTAGAATTTCTCCTTCTTTAGTTAATTTCTATTCTGACTTTTGAATTCTTTGAAATGCCAATAAACCTTTTCAGAGTTACTTTACATAATTGCCCCGGCGACTAAATTTGCAGCGATGATTACAGTCATGATAAGTATCCATTACCTACAGTGTATAGCGCAGCATTTCGAAGAATTGTTGGTGAAATATAAATTTAAAATGCCTCTTTTTTTACAAAGTTTTAATTAACTGATGGAGCGATGTGAACGGGACACAGCGGCAGCTATAGTAAACCAGGGGAGGGTCATTATCAAGACAATTAGCTGCAAAGGCGAGCCAGGCACTTTTTCAAGGTCACCGCGACGAGGGTTGTTTCCGGGGGTTGTGTGGCCAATTACAGAGGCTGCAGGTGTTTCGACCCCCCCACAAAATAAAAAGTTAATCATGCGATCTCCATTAGCCGGGCTTTGTAGCAGGTGGGGCGAAAACCAGACCCTCGGTCCAAAAGTTCACGGACTCGATGCTACTCCACTGCCATTCAGGTTCTTATCAAGTGGGGTTATTTATGGCAGGGCGCTTAATATTCGTAAGTGACGCTCACAGGAAGTTCCGCTTCAAGAGTCAGTGGACCTGGCGCGAAGTCGTGCTGTAGCTTGGTGCGAAAGTTTTTCTTCTTGTGTAAATATAAAAAAAAAAAAAATTCAATGCGTTTACCTACGAAAATAAGACACACTTCAAACTGTGTTCCTATAGTATTATAAATGCCGTTCGCTAGTTAAAAACATGATTTCCAAGCTCTTCAAAAGTGCTGCAAGTGACTTTTTCGCGTTGCTGTAGCTGAGACAATACCAACAATAATCGTAAAACGAAATCATAGAAACCTACATTGGACTTCACCACATATTTTCCACCAATTAAATACTAGGGTCATCACTTGAAGTCCCGCTGAATAACGCATTCTACGAAAACACTAGACGCTAGTTTAGTCCGCGCCTAGAGGCGATGAGGTGTTTTACGGACGTGTTACATTCGACTTATCGCCTTCCCCGTTTGTGTGCCTCGAACGTAAAAAATAGAAGCCAGCGTCTTCTAACTCTTAAGATTCCTCTGGGCCTACGGCTTGCACATGGACATTTCTGTCGCGAGTTAGGAGAAAGTGTTTTTAAGAAATGCTGTTAAACCTGTGTTCGATGTCTTTATCTACTAACAGAAAATACAATTCAATCTATACCTCTCCATTTTTTGTTTTCTATGTACCATGCTTAGAAATATGGTTTTTGGGTACCTCAAGATGAATATAAACAGTTTTTTCAGACTGCTGTCTCGTATAAAATACCAACCTGAATCGTAAAATAAAAATATAAAAACACGCGCTAGACTTTACTATGCACTTTCCGGTTGTCCCATAGGTCAGGAAACAGGCAAAATACTAAGTTACAACATGTGTTCGAAATGTCCACCTCTCTGCCATAGGCGCAACTAAGGGGGGGGGCAATAGGGCATAGGTCTTCAAAATTACAATTAATTTAATATTGAATAATCAGTGATATTGTTACCAGTAGAATATTCAATGTTCAGCAATGAAAACGGCTAAAATAGCACTATTTAGCACCTTGAAATCCGAGATTTTCCCGGGGGAGGGCCCCCGGACCCCCCGCTTGAAGATGTGGTGGGCGATCCTTTATAATATTTGCAGGTTAGCCATCCTTCCCAGCCTGAAATTCATAAATTCTGACTACGTTACTGATTACAGGTAGGGGTAGCTTGAGTATACCAGTACTCACAGAATTGTACCCTCCCCAAATGTTAATTTTAGTTGCGGCTATGTCTCTGTCCAATGAAATGGCGCAGCCTTGTCACCGAGTTGTGCAGAAGGCGGCCAATGGTATCTGGTGTGATCTGTGAACAGGCTTCAATGATCCGCTCCTGCAGATGAGCATCGTATCTTCTCAACGTAAACAGATTCCGCTATGTTTCCTGACGTATGGGACATCCTGTATTTTCTCTGTGCTGCAATACAAGCATCGCAGTTGAACATTTAATGTGTATTTAGGCCGCAATTAATGTAGCAATTTTTTATATACTTAATTTCCTGAACTGATAGCGGCCTAAATATACATTAATAAATAATAAATAAAAATCACGCTCTAGTAGCAAATTTTACATTTATTTCTCGGAATTTCATTAAAGTGAAAAATAAAGTAAACCGATATGGTGGCTGATAAGTATATTTGCAGATTAACGTACATACAACATATATTCACAACGTACTGCTATATTGTAATTACGATATAATTATTGTAATACTACCATATCGTTATACCGTCGTTGAAACTCACTTAAATCGCATTCGTTATGACTTAGGTTCGATACCTGGTCAGGACGACCTGACTTCAGGTTGAAAAGGTTTTCTGAAATCAGTCTAGGCTTAAATGATCTTGTCATCGGCCTACTCATTTCACAAATGTTCGTCGTATGAAAACTAAGTATAGCGAATTATTTTCATACATCCACTTCAATTCCCAATAGGTATATAGCCTATATACATATATATCGTAATCGTAACAACTGTCGGGTTTACATTAAATTCTTTACTGTTGGAAGTTGAAATGTACAGTTCCTAAAAGCTAAAGTTTTAGCTATAGTTTTTTAATATACTTTTTTTTTTAAATTGAATTTTAGTCTACTTTAGTGTAAAAAACATGAGCCGAGTAACTGCTGAGTAACAATTAAATCCATTGCCGTGCGGTGAACTGGTCTGGAGTGCGGTGACGTGGACAGTCACTATTTCTGAGCACTTGTTGACTTTTTTTGTAAGGGGGGGAGGTCACAGAAAAATTTTAACGTTCTAGTTTTTTTTTATTTGAATGAGATACGGTTTGTTGTGTAGACGTACACTATGACTATTTTTACTGTCTTTTTTTACTTTCGTAGTTCCTGTATAATAGCATCATGTTGAAGTCTAAATTTGCAACAAACTGTTTTATGCTAGAAAGTTAAACCAACTGACTTGCCGAAATGAAGTAATTTACACTGAAGAACAATGTCATCGCATACGTCAAGACCTGTATAAAAACTACATTGAATTTTATTTTGTATTATTACAAAATTTAATGAACTTTTTAATTCTTAAATTCAAATGCAGTAATTTTTAAAATTACAATATTACGTTCAATGCGGTTTTTAGGGATGTCTTGGCGTAGTGTGTATTGCCTAATTTCGGTAAGTCCGTGTTTTCCTGTCTAGCCGTTTAATGCAAATGTGGACATTTATACAAAATCCATGAACGCTAAAAATTTTCTCTACACAAAAAAAAAAAAGTAAAACTGTATGTCTACATAACATATGTCACACGAATACAAACAATTATTAAAACAATAAAATTTTCGGTGAACCGCCCGCCCCCTTAAGGTTGCCGCTTACCACGCGCCTTAAATTCGTTATAGTGTGTTCGTAAATACGTTTCCTTTACGAAATTGTTCACGAAATTATTCCACACGTGGTCATTTTCCCAATGTACGAAAAGAAAACACACTTCAGACATACACGAAATATCATTGTTAGAACACCGTGATCATAAAAGCGAAAGTTTCTAAGCCGTACAACATAGCTGTAAACGGCCTTTTCAGACCACCGTACTTCAAGTAAAGTGAAGTGATTACGGTGAGTGCTTTACATCTAGGTCCTTAGCGCTGGTGAGGGGTGACATGAAGTGTGCATGGAGCAGCGTCGGAATGAAAAAGCGTAATAAATTGGAGATCCCCGAGAAAACCCAACTAGTGGCATAGTCTGGCACGATTCCCACATGGATAATTCGTGGGCCGACCCCGCCGGGAACAGAACTCGTATCGCCTTGGTCGGGGGCGAATGCTCTAGGTATTGCACCAACCGCGGCCCCGCACTAAAATTTGAGCAGAGTCTCTAAAACGTGCTCGGTTTACCGTTACTAGACTATGCCAAAGTCATACACGGCAGGTACACTACTAAACGGCTGCGCACGGTAATGGCAAAAGTTATGGCTTGTTAAGGTAGTTATGGAGGGTGAGTAGAGTGACATGTAATGGTGTCTGCAACTATCAAGATGTGTGTATCGACTCCCGGATGTAGCCACGGACAAGAAATACGGCAAGTGCTAAACAAATTTGCAGTTAGAAAGACTTCAGGATCCCCGCTAGGCACCCAGCAGTTAAGAAGCACCTGTCTCTACGGCAGAGCTACTATGTGCCTACATGCGATTGCTCGTGACTTTCTCCTCCACTACTCTCTATGCTATAGTCGAAATAATACGTGAGGTCGTATTTTGTGAAGGAAAGCTCTGCGTTAAGGGCCCGGTCTACCGCAATTTTCATCATCATTATTTTATTTTTTATTTGTACCAGACTTTTTTTTCTTATTTTAGACACAAAATGTGACTAAATGTGGCTCTAATGAAAATTATCATCTCTCATAGTTTTCGCGTAATGGCTTGTTAATGTCATATTTTGCATGTTTCCGTTTTAACGACTACACTTAAACCATCTTATGTATCAAACTAAAAAAAAAAATCACAGTGGATAAAGACATTACAGGCTACAATGTCATGCTCATAAAATTAAAGAGTAAAAATTATTTGAATTATAAAAAAACGCTGAAACTAAAAGTAAAAATTTCAAAAATTCAATAGTTTTTTTAATATACAATTAGTTTTTATTCCTTAATTTTATGAGCATATCATTGTAGCCTGCAATATATTTATCCACTGTGATTTTTTTTTAGTTTGGTACATAAGATGGTTTAAGTGTAGTCGTTAAAACGGAAACATGCAAAATATGACTTTAACAAGCCATTACGCGAAAACTATGAGAGATAAAAGAAATTTCATAAGAGCCAAATTCAGTCACATTTTGTGTCTAAAATAAGAAAAAAAAATATCTGGTACAAATAAAAAATAAAATAATGATGATGAAAATTGCGGTATCCGCGCCCTTAAGAGGAGTATTCACCGGTGTCGAATTTCCACTTTTGACGCTTGGGAACAGCGTAGCGATAAGAGCCAGTGTCCCACGCTTGACGAGCATAAGCCTCTATTCTCAGCGCGCCAAACTGGCGTGCAAGGTTTTCCTTGTAGTCTTTTTACTACGGGTCTTTAAGCGGTGGCCACATTTTATTTTTTGAATAATATGAAGTAAAGACCAACGTATGTCTCTCCCTTTGCACTTTACGAATTCAGGTAATATTTTCGGAGTTACAGCAGTCTTTAAAAAAAAAAACAGTTTTTAGCCATTTTGAGAGGCCTGAAAATCGTGTTTCTGACAAGCGTGCTGGATTTTTGAAAACATAGAAGCATAATTTCAAGAGTGTGTTGTTGTCTTAGATAAACATAATATGAATAAGTTAAACGGTTGCGCATAAAAAAGAATACGCGTGACACGCTGCGACGCTGTCCATGCATCAGTCGAGGACTCCTCTTAAGAGTGTGTGGTAGATTAATAAACACTGAAAACATCAATTGATGCCTACGATTTTTTCGAAGCCAATATGGATAAAATACTCAATAACAATCTTAGGTAATTGTAATTGCCAACTTTATGAGTAAATGTTTATCCTAAATTACTAATTTGTTACGTGTGATATGCGCCGCAGTTAAATGCACGAGATTCCGGCGTCAGAAGTTCGTAACACTGGAAACAATTTTATTTAAAACGTTAGCTATAACTGTTGTCTAGGACTGCTATTGTTTAATCTTCGCAAATTGGCTTCAAGAAACCTACAGTTAAAAATAATGATTTTAGCTTTGAATTATGTACCACGCCCTCTTAAGGGCGCCACCTACCTGTTCAGGAGCTATATGGGCAACCTTAAGTACGAACTAAATACCGCAATGCTATGAGTCAAGCGCTGAACTAGCGTGCAAAATTCTCGCTGAACCATTTTTACTATGGCACATTAAGCGGCGACCACATGGTTTATCGGTGGAAAGTCTGTAGCAAAGTTCAGCCCTAGTTTTTATCTCAGTTTCGCATACATCCAGTTGATATTTTATTTAATGTATGGCAATCTGAAATAACGTTTTTGGATATGTTGGATGGCTTAGAAACAGTGTTTTTAATGATCATAGTGTCTTAAAAATTACATCTCGTCCTTACCGGATGTTTCCTTTCACACATTAGCACAGCGGGCACATGTGGAATAGTTTTGTAAAAATCGTATTTACGAACACACAGCCAGCTGTATACTCAAACTCATTAGTATTTGACAATTAAAATTAATGTTACTTTCGTTATTAAAATTCCGGCTACGTTGATACCCAGAGTGCTTGATTTAAGGGCATGGGCCAGAGTTTCTTCATGTTTTACGATAGTTATTTTTTAAAACATAAACGGAAATCGATATCTTAAAATCACTCCGTAACTTTGTTATGACTTGTTTTAACTACATGCCCTAATTTTGTCGAGACAGAAGACAGCAAAATAGTAGCTAATTAGTTAAATAACGAAATTTCCTTTTAACTGAAATATTAGCTAAAATCTTCATACAGTTTGTCTCGAAAAACTACATTACGTAGTAAAATAAATTTGCAACAAAGTTACGAAGCAATTTTACGATATCGGTTCTCGTATGGGTTTTAGAAAATATTTCTCACGAAATCCGAGAAACTCGGGCCCATGCCCTTAAAGCCCGTATAAGTCACCTCTGTACAAACGTCTGAATTTAAATATTGATATATTACTTTGGACGCTTTTAGATGTCGTTATGGAACTAGCACGTTTGTGGAGCTAAAATGTTCTCACTAAATCGTGTATGCTCTAACGAAATTAAATTTTAAGAAATTGATCTGTAACAAGAATTTTTATTAAAAAATAAGCTAACTTTTAGTTGCTACTGCGTCCTCTTCCTCTTAGGTGCCGCCAGCACGGGGCTGTAAAGTGCTTTGCAATGTGGTGGGACGTTTAGTTTTACTAAACTATTCTTTGTATAGACATTGAGCTGTCTTAGTGGTTAAGTTCCTGTTACTGTATTAATTGACAGAGACAACAACCAACTGTAATATATTATGATATTTAACAGAATTAATTATACAGTTCAGTTGACGAAATTTTTTTTCTAATCAACGTAACTTTCCTGAGAGCAAAATATTTTACTTGAATCCAATTTACAAACTTCTATGGTCGTAGAAATACATGCTTTGTCTTTAAGTAACTTTCTCAGTCATAGTAACACTTATATTTACCTACAACCAATCCTTTTATTTAAGGAAAACGTGACTTGGTAGCTAAACCATAAAATAAAATGTTGAAATAGGTTATGCACTTATGATATAAGATAATACTTAACAACGACGTGCCTTAATTTTTTATTACGATAAGATGGTTTATACATTACACTTAAGGTACATCAATTTTGAATGGAATTGACTTGACTGGCGTGGCTGAATGAATTCGAAATGTGAAGTTACTCGTGTCACAATTGTTTTAAATTCAAGATATTTTTTCTGGTTTGATAATTTTACGTCATAGAATGTTTATGCTTACACAACACTCCACCAATCAACAAAACGCTATTGCGAATCTTCCTAAGACCGTAACGAACATTTTTGTTTAGAGTGTTTTCGTACCTTTATCTTTCATCTACTGTAAGCTTGAATTTTTGACATATTTACGATAAATATAAAACCCAGGATTTTACAATAAATATCGAAGCAACAGCGTGGTTTTTACGTTGTCTCTATAAACTATTAAATACCGCACCTATTAGTACATAGTAGCTCAGTTTTATAGTTTCGAATTAGCTTAAGATATTTTTAATATATATTTAACGAGTTTTGTTACTGATAAGCGTTCGTCACGTGATTTGATTGCAAAATACAAAATATCATACGAAGCTATGAAAACTTTACGGAAGCACATTGCTTCGATAAAATTGTATAAAGGCTGAACTTACAATAACTACTCAAAATGGAAAATGCACATTTATTTTCACTAGTATTCCTTAATACTCGAAATGTAACCCTCCATTCACTTAAATCGCATGTTGAAGTAAATAATCAGTAAATATCGTATGATGAGGATATCCGAGGACCAGGGTACCTGCGTACCACGAAGTATGACATAAAATGAGGCCATGTCGTAGATAAGTGCCGTAGTGAGAGGGGCGGGGGAAACGGGAGATCCCCGAGAAAACCCGCCAGTCAGCGACATCGTCCAGCACGATTCCCACATGCGAAATTCCGGGGACCGATCCCGCCGGAGATCGAGCCCGGATCGCCTTGGTGAAGGGCGATTGGTTTGACCACTTGGCCGCCCTACATGGAAAAATTACATTTAGACTACTTTCAAAAATGAAGCGTGATGTATCGTTACATTTTTGTGGCTAAAAGTAACATAATTTTTCGTTGACATTATTTTAGCTTCCTGAAAATTGTTGAGGTTTTGATAATCCGAAATTATTAAGTGTAGACATAGCAACAGTACTAAAAAACATAATATTTGAATGATATCCCTATAAAATAATAAATAAGACATTTTACTGAAGTAGAGCTCTTTAAATTAACTTACGGAAACATTGTTAAATCAGAACTCATACTAGGTAGAAGAACTGGGCCACATGGCAGCAATTAATTTTATATATTCCGTAAGTGCTTCCTTGGGAATTGATTGCAAGTAATTTTGGTCACAATATTCGCCTTATGATTCTTGTTTATTTGCTGTTAGGTATGTATTAGTGATATGCTAATTTAATCAATAAATTAAATCATGTTCCTTCCAAATAACACAAATTCATTGAAAACTGCTTTCCTTAGTTACAAAGACCTACAAATATCTTGTCACTTGAAAATAGCATGAATGATAGTTGCTCAGAATGTAAATAAAACATAAAAAGTAATTAGCTGATCTTTGTTAGTAATTGGCTTCACTAGAATTATGCAATACGCCATGAATTTGAATCACGGCGATGCATACATGTAAATACCTGTACGCACTTACAAGGTGTCATTCGTATTTGAAATGAAGTTCATAATCATATCTTGCTTAGTATACAGTACCAGCAAAAATAGAAACCAATAAGTGTTTTAATAATCTAATCTGTGGCATCGTTAGATATAGTGAATTCTCAGGTACTACTGTCGATTTGGTTGATTTATGGAAAAATAATACGTAGGCATATGGTATCGTGGAACAAATGCGAGACGTTCTTTACCATATGAGTACGGCTGTAACCGCACATCGTCCTTCCTCTGTAGTGAACGCTGTATAGTGAGCATGAAGCCGGTACTAAGACTGTTGTGTGGTGTGCTTACAGGCGGCTCGACGACTACTAACGAGGAGACCTCGCCCCCGGCGTCGCCGCGAGCCGTGTCGCTGGATCAGAGGCGCAGCAGTCCCACCTCCTCCGAGGAGAACCAGTACGGAGGCAGCCCACCCCCCAGCCCCCACAGGCCCCCGCCCCCACACCACCTCGCCAGCCTGCTGGCGCCGCACCACCCGGCCTTCCTGCACCTGGCCAAGTCGCCGCCAGCCGCGCACGAGCCCGACGACGACGGCGACGACGACGACGACTACGACAAGGACGCGAAGAAGGAGGGCTCGACGTCTGGAGGTGGCGCGGGTGGCGGAGGCAGCTCCGGCAACGGCGGCGGGGGAGGCGGAGGCGGCAGCAGCAACAAGCGGAAGAAGAAGACGCGCACCGTGTTCTCCAGGAGCCAGGTGTTCCAGCTGGAGTCGACGTTCGACATGAAGCGCTACCTGTCGAGCTCGGAGCGCGCTGGGCTGGCGGCGTCGCTGCACCTCACCGAGACGCAAGTGAAGATCTGGTTTCAGAACCGCCGCAACAAGTGGAAGAGGCAGCTCGCCGCCGAGCTGGAGGCGGCCAACATGGCGCACGCCGCCCAGCGGCTGGTGCGCGTGCCCATCCTCTACCATGAGGCAGCGGCGGCGGCGGCAGCGGCGGCGGCGCAAGGAGCGGCGCAGGGAGGTGGGGCGCCGGCCTCTTCAGGCCACCATGGAGTCGCGCTGCACCCGCACCACCACCATCACCACCTGGAGGCGGCGGGGGCGGTGGCCACGTCGTCGGCCACCACGACAGCGACCTTCCCGCCGCCACTGTACTACCACCACGCGCACAGCTTGCCCGCCAGTCCCGTGGCGTCCAGGGCGCCGCTGTCCAGCCTCGTGTAGCCCCGTCGCGCCGCCTCGCTGATTGCCAAAGATACAGATGCTCTGCCCTTCCCCGCAGCTTCTCCGACATCTTACCTGCCGCCGGCAGACCGCGCAACCACTCACGTCTTCTTTCGGCCGCGAGTTCTCCTCGCCGGTGAGTGAGGCCGCCTCGAGAGACCTAACTACGATCTCAGTCGCAGGTGTGACTTGACGTGACGCACCTGCGATTCTCAAAAGTCTTCGAGTGGTGATAACATCGCTCCAGGAGGGGGGATCTGAGAGGTCAGGTAGCAAGGGTGCAAGTGATCATGGACAAGTCTCTAGTGCGGACAATACCCCGCCTCCTGACTTGACGACACTATCTCAGTTAAGTAAAATAACATAAACTCGGAGAATAACGCCACATAACGTTGGCCCGTTTGAATATGGCATGGTCAGTCTATTGTTTGCCGCGTTAATTATTGTTGACTAAGGAGCATCATTCTGTAGTCTAGAGTGGTGTGTGGCATGTTCGTCAAGATACTTTCTCACTTCTGGTTTCAAATAAATACACGAATCAATGTACAGCCATCTGCGCTTCTGTGTACTTGTATACTCTTCCCTAGAACACTTTCACTAACCCTCTCCTGGCTGCAAGCACCTTCTTTGAAACAAATAGTGATTCTATGCGAGAGTAATTATAGGCTGTCACGATAAAACGATCAATTATTTTAAGGCCATACAAAAGTCCATTTCCTTCGAGCTAATTAGTGTATTTACTCCAATTATTAAGCTAATATCAAAATATGATTAGTAAATTCATTGTAAACAGTTAATGGATATCAAAGTTTAACTTCAGAAGCCGCAATCAGCCACATTTATTAGTGCATAATGTCTTTCGGTAGGGCTTTAAAAAGTGTTTACTTTACCGTGACTGGCCTATAACGTCCACATGTTTCAGTCTCACGTTACCATTAGTAAACGGATATTCCGCCAGGCGGCACGCTGATTTCTATTATAAACTCCAAATCGGAAGTGAAGATATTGTTTCGTATTATGCAAGTGTAATCTCATGTCTTCGGATGTTTTTGGAGACTTAAGGTCGTTTCTTCTATTTTGCTTTGTGTAAAATATTGATTAACCAAAGTGAGTGCAAAATATATATCGGAGACGCATATATTTAAGTAAATTATGTATTTGTACCTGAATTATTTATTTTCACCATGCCAACCAGTGATAAATATTAGTAATATAAATTTTAAATACTCATTAGTATAGACTTTTAAGATTTTCTGACAACCTTAATATGAAATTTACATAGAAGTCATATTATAAATCTGCAAGTTAAAGAAAACTCATATCAGCAACGAAAATCACAATTTTTCTTTATTTTGAGTGGGTAATTTTTAATTTATAAGTAAAATTATACTCCTTGCCTTCAAAAACTTTTTGTTTTGTAAGGCATCGTACTTTTCACTTCGGTTTTGCATTTGACATTAGAAAATATGAAAACAAAAACAAATTGAAAGTAATCGACATACGAACTGCAGCCTTATTTAATAAATTCTTATTTATTCAACGTTCTTCAAAATCAGTACGTATTGAATAATCATTACTGACCAGCAAGGCAGATATTATATACTTAGTAAAATTACCTTTACTTAAAAAACTTATTTTTAACAGGTTTTGTTGAATTACTTCTTAGAATTGCGGTTTCATAATTTTTCGAAATGAATTAAGAAACTAAACCGAAAAATTTAAGAAAAACAGTCATTAAGTGCTACTTATAATTTATTATGCAAACCCATTGTACAGGAAGCAATTAGTGAAAATAATTTTCTACGTCCCCGCCATGTCAGACATAAATAACCTCAGTGTCTGCCTATGGATGATCGTAAATAAACTTCTTTAGTAGCCTATATACATATTCAACTGCAGCTGTAAATATAGTATCAATCCCTTACTCAAATACGTGCCTAATCCCAGCCTTACAGAAGGACATGTAAAAGAAAAATATTTTATTCCCTGTTAGGAGATAAATATCACAAAGTTGGTTCTACAATATTTTTTAAAATATAAAAAGTGACATCTGAGGATTTAGTAACCCCTCAAATAAATGTACAAATAAATGAGTAAAAAAAGTTATAACATACTAATTATGATTACATTTGTTTAATGTTTTTCTTAAATTGTACTGGTAGACCCTTCAGCGTATTTTATTCTACTTCATATCGTTACAGCTTAATTTAAAAAAATTCACGTTATTTTTTTCCTATTTTTTTCAGTTTTAGCAGCAAACATTTAGTTACAACTAATATCAATATATAACTGTGTAAGTTAGGTTCCACTGAAATTCTTAATTCAGTAACTACGCTAATTTTTCTCATGAAATATTAAAAATTGAGAAGTTATAATTTTACGATTTTTTCCCGCCATTCATGAGATATTTAGGTGATGGGAAATGTTTTGTGAAAATTGTGATTTTCAGTGCGTATTACAGGCACTTGGCTTAAAACAATGGCTCGTATAAGTTGTAATTTTTGTTATTGTAAGTTCAGAAATTTAGGAGTATTTAACTGGTGAGTAAACAAATAGCACAGTCAGTTACGTATAGTAGTTGAATTTGCCGTAATCAAAAGTAGCCTACATTTTTGATAATTGTAACTGAACGTATCCCAAGTTTTCTAGTTCTCCGGGGGTATGTTTCTGTAATTTATTGCTGTTTTATTTGTTTCGGCTCTAGATAACAAACAAATTCAAATAGAGGTAACTGACTGAAAATAAAAATCACTGAACTTTTGTTTTGCACTGTGCTGTTAATGAAGAGCCATTTTGGGCAAAAATTGTGCAGCGTTTTATATAACAAGTGAATATAAATATCTAGGACATTGTGTATATATTTAGCAACTAGTTTGTTTATACCAAAGATTGTAATTACAGTGCATGATTGGGGACGTCGGCTTCTTGGCGAAACCAGCAATTCTTCAACGCCTTATGCGCACATATACAGCTCTGCTTCATGATTATTTGCAGCGTGTCTGTGGAGAGATGTCTCTCATTTCACTGTGCCATTCATAACGAAGTTACTGCGATACCACAAACATGTAATTTGCGAATAGAACCCCAAGAAGTGTCAAAGTTTAAAACGTCCAATCACCGAGTATGACGCCGAGCTGCAGGTGTGCACATAAGGCGTTGAACCAAACTGGTGCAAAATTTATTCACCTAAAACCGGGGCCCATATTTGTGATAAGATATTTTTATTTGATATTCGTAAAATTATTCAAACATAATTAATCCTGAGATTTTTAAATGTTTGTCGCAAAGGGAGTTTGCAATTAGAATTTATTGATTTGTGGCCATTGCTCATGTTTGTGTTGAATGACAAAGCATGAAAACGAACAAGAAAAAACAAACACAAAATACACACAAAAATAGAAAAAAAGCAATCCCAGATGTTCCGACTAACTGTGTCTCAGCCTGAAGACGGGGATGGATCGCAATCTCCGAAACGTTGCATTTTTTCGTTTGTTTTAACTTGTGTTGTGTATTGTCTTGTGTTTATTGTCCACCATTCTCTGTTTTTTGTCTATCTCCATATTTTTTTTTCATGTTGGGAATCTGGTTCTGTAGACTATTTGTGTATGTATTTTGTGTCTGGGTGTTGTGTCGATATTAGACTGATTTCAATCTCTAGAATTTTTTGCTGTCTAATATAACATTATTTAAAAAAATTTAACTAATAGAATGCCTCTGGGATTGCTTTTTTTTTTTTTTTTTTTTTTTTTTTTTTTTTTTTTTTTTTTTTTTTTTTTTTTTTTTTTTTTTTTTTTTTTTTTTTTTTTTTTTTTTTTTTTTTTTTTTTTTTTTTTTTTTTTTTTTTTTTTTTTTTTTTTTTTTTTTTTTTTTTTTTTTTTTTTTTTTTTTTTTTTACTTTTGTGTGTGTTTTGCATTGGTTTTTTCTTGTTTGTTTTCGTACTTTGTCACTCAACACAGGTTTGATCAGCAAAACACGAACAATGGCGTATGTCCACAAACCCAAATATTCTAATAATTAATCCTAAATAATGTTATGTAAACAATGCATATTAGACATTTTTCTGTCACAGAAACGTAGTCATTATTATGGTACCTCTTTAACACAATTAAAATAGCAATGTATTGCAAATGTTTCTCAGGTTATATCATTTTCTGTAGAAAATGACTTTTTTTCTGTAACTTGTAAGCGTGAGATGGGAAATAATAAAATGTTAGCGCTACTATTTACAACACATCACAAAGTGACATTACCAAAACAATGCACGCTGCCCTAGTAAAAAAAGACACTGGAATTAAAGATCACAGTTCGGTAACTTGTCGGTTACCGCTTCTTAAAAACACGAGCTGACGTTTTATAGTAATAAAAATAACCTGCACAGGAAGTGAATGACGCTTTTGTGTAAAGCAATTCTATTAATAGCATATACGTTTCTAAACTGACCCAGGGGGAAAAAAAGTTAAGCCGAAAGTTACCGTGTTTATTTCTGGTCAGTAGTTATTATAAAAGAGAATGTTTCCAGAAGGATGTCAAACTTTTCATAAGTGTACAAAAGTATTAAGATAAATATAACTTTTTTTTATTCGAGTTTACCTCCGCTTGTATTGACATAAGAGAACCTCTTACTGTGTAAGTAAATTGTATCTATACTAAGTGTGTTAATAAATGGAAATGTGCTTATGCCTGTGGTTGTTATTCCTCCCTACCTCCCTCACCCCGCGCCCCGGCCACATCAGATAAGACAGCTTCGTTTTATTGTCCGACATAAAGAGGGCGGTGGGCGAATAGTGGATGGACATAGGGCGGCGGAGAGATAGTGTCGGAACACCCCCCTACTGCGCACAGGAAACGGCTCAACACGAACGGGACAGCGCACGGGCGAGAAAACGTAAATCAAAAGAACAGTTCAGACAATTCCAGCGGACGACGGGAGGTGTAAATTAGTCCTAATAGAGCCGAGTTTAGGCTGAATTACCGCCACTCACGTAGGTCTTAGGTAGACACCCAGACTCTGCATATATTTCATACTGATCATTAAGTCTTCGTTTTGAAAAGTAAAAACTACTCGCATGAATACCATCATTAGCACAATATTCACGAAATTAAATACATGCTTTACTCTGAAAGCTCAAAGATGACCTTAATTTGTAATTTTTATGTAAATTAACTATTTAAGCTTAAATAAGAGAATACATGCCCAAATTATCCCCAAACTGTACTAGAAAACTGTATTACCTGGTTGATATTTTTTTTTCAAGAAGAAAACATTGCGATTTTAACCAATTATTTAATTGACGAAATTTTCGTTGATCAACTAATTAACCGAAACCATATATTTTTTAATTTGACAACGTTATGCGTATATACAGTATACACACTAACAAGAAGACAATTTTACGTCGTCTGGTATATTATATTTACCATTGAAAAAATTAATTATTGTTAAAGCAGTATAAATGAAAAGCCATGGTATTAATAACTGAACTGTACGTTTAAAATTTCTCACATGATACAATATTCGCCGTAAAATAAAACTACAACTAATCCGGGTCCAATCATATACTAAGCAATCATTACACAAAGATAACCCCAGATGAAAACTTAAAATCCTAGTTTGGAACAAGCAGATTCTAAACTTAGATTATCACCTTGCTAACCATGAAAATTAAACTTTAAAAACTACGAAATTTAAGTTTCATTATATTTTTCTAGACAATAATGTTATGGACCGATGCTCTGTCTTAGTTAGACGGACAAAGAAACATACATAGAATATTACTTTGAGTTTAGCTTGAAACCAAGGAGTTTGAACAAGGATTTAATAACTCCTCAGTGGGCCAATTCCACACATAATGTATTTCAAACAATCAATATTCTACGTGAAATTTTTTGGAAAAATGCTGTCACCGAGAACCTATGCCAATTTTTTGTTGATTTTTAATACTAAAAATTTAAAATACAACCTTAAAATTGACATTGTACATTATGTTTTGGGCGAATATTTGTTTTAATCCTTTACATAGCAATATGGTTTTGAAAAATTTACGAAGAAAGAACTTTTTCAAAGAGATATTATTTAAAATTGAATCATTGAAAACTAATTTATTTGTTCATTAATTCCTGTTTAAAATCTGAGGCTGCATGCTAACTAGGCAAGACTTAAGCTACCACTGTGTGTTTAGATTGATATAACTGCATGAATTCCGTATAAGTCTAAGAGCATCATTGTAATGTTACTTTCTTGAAGTGCCAGATCCCAATGTTTGAGACATTTTATAAGAAATGTATTGATATACTAAAATAAACATCTTATTGTTATTCTCTAATCAGAAAATATCATAGGCCCTACATATTAACAGAGTTACAAACATTTACAAACATTATACAACTTTGACCAAAATTTGGCCACTTTCAGTGCATATTCCTATATCTATATAGGAGACAAAATTTCTGTACATAATTTTTATTTGTAAGGATAAGGCTCGTATAAAACTAATATTTAGAGAATGCAGAAATTCGCTAAAATTTCTTGTGCCAACATACACTTGATAACGTTGCATTTTCTTGCAATATACATGATTCGATGATCACTGTCCGACACGACATGGATGTCTACAAACCAATTACAAGTGGCAGATATTACACTAGCAGAGTTCTCATTGGTTCTCTCAAATTGGGAAACAGTCTCACGTACAGACGACAGCCAGCAACACAAACACATCTTCCGACATGCTGAACGTAAACACATTGAAATCCAGCAAACAGTTTTAGTTTTCCCATGACAGATCACTACAACCGGTTTTACTGTCTGAAAGTTGTATTATACAGAACAAAACTTCACAGGCAAACTGCAAAAATATTGGTAACATTACTCCTAGGCGTAATGTAGGCCTAGTATCATTAGTTAAGTAAAAAAAACTTGCTTTCGAAGAACGCTATATTCTCGTATGTTCACAACTCCAATTGTTCACTTGCTGAGGAAGAAAAACTTATAAGAGGACATGTGAAATTTTTTGTCCATGGATTGTGTTGCTAGATAATTTTTACACTTGTATGTGTTTTGAGTGACTGGACTTGTAAAAAGCTGTGAGTGAGTGGACTTGTAAAAAGCACACAGCAAACAATGTTATTTAAAACAAAGAAAAGGTTTCATCGATTCCATTTAGCTAGCGGTAAAGAAGTCTTGCATTTCAGCAAATTGTCTTGAAGACATTTATATTTGGCGCTACAAAAATGCTTATTTATTTGGGTTCCCAATTATGGTATTTTTTAAATAAAAAAATTTAATACGTCAAACAGAAATTTTTGCCTTGAAAACCTACAACTAGCATTACCGTAAATATTATTGCAGGATTAATTTTATGGCAATTTTTTTTATTAATATGCTTTTAACAAAAGGTTTCTTTGCAACGAAGTTACTGTGTAGTGGTTAATTTTTTCCCCTCTGTTCAACAAAACTTGTGTTGTGACAAAGGAAAGTTACTGTATTATAGCAAAAAAACTTTTGGCTTAGTTATTGAAGTTTCAAGCTCTCATTACACAGTAAATATAACTAAAAACTACATGACATGTCGATAAAGTTTGAAACGCATGTTTTATTTGAAGACGTTCTGCCGTCTGTAAAGAGTCTTGCCCATATGTTGGTATTACTGCATACATCTTCCATGATGAAATTAACTTTCGACGCACTCAAACCTGGAAGCCTAGAACATGACAACGAGACCGAAAGTTTGCGATCTATGCGGTTCATTGTGTTGTTTTTAACAAACGTTTGCTTCATTGTTATAGCTCAGCCAGTTAATAGAAGACGTACTTACTTTCAGCACTGAACACGCTGGTCAAAACCTGTAGAATATTTAAAATGTTATTTTGTGTGGCGTATTTGTGAATTATCTAATTTGTACTTACTTCTTTTAAAAGTTATTTGTTGCTCGAACCGTAACTTATTTGTACTTAGAAATCCTATTTGTTACATATAACTCTAATTTACTTCCCTTGCAAATAAAGCAGTCATATCTGAAAAAAATTGTAATTCAATGTTTGTAGTGTGTATCAATAGAATATTGGTGGTGGCGATATACATGCTGAAAGATAAAAGAGAATAACTTATATATTTCTTAATCGCTCCTTAAATTGTTAAGCATTAAATTTTTTTATGATAGGACGAAGAAGAAAAATTGAAGTGAAAGAAGGTATTTTTATAGGTAACCTAAGTGAAATGGTTTTCGATATTGCCTACAGTTAAAAAGTAAACATACCCGTAATGTTCTTTAACTCTCAATAAAGATGTGTTTACAGGACACAATATATTAATTACTTATTTTGATATCTTTCAATAGCAGCAGGTTTTTTATTATGTTGGAGAAAGCTATAATCACACCAAAGTCGTACACAAATAAGTGGTTGTATTCAACTGTCACGAGTGTTTTTAGAAGATATAGTAATTTATCTACGCAGTGAATATTTAATCTTCTTTACGGTTTAAAAGAAACGCAGTTTCATAGAGTTACGTAGTTTGAACCTGCAATTAAGGATGTCTGCGCCGACATTATTATCCACTCCACTCTCTATATATATCTCTTTCTTTCTCTGCTCGGGGTGACGCAGCAAGTGAACAAACAAAAGCCGGTAATTACCGTAATAGCAGCACGCACACACACATACGGGCGACGCAGGGCGAGGCAAGATTTGCCGGCGACATTTCTATTCAATTGGCCGATGGCAATCTCGCCTTTAATTAAAGTGGCCTCTGGCGTTTCCGGCTCGAGAAGTCTTACCCGAGAGCCGATGAACTTCAGTCACCTAGCGATAACGATCCCTCCCGACAAGACCAAATAAATTAGCGTCTTACATTGTCACACTAACTTACCACGAGGATACCATCTTCAAAGTTACATTCTCATGTTTCATTACACAGACCAGCGCTGTCTTTTTATTCCACCCTCCCCTTCCACCAACCAAAACCGTCTTCCTCATCACACAATTTTTTCCCCTACCCGACAACATGCTCGTATGCAGATTTTAAAAATCTCATTAGCATCAATTTTTTTTTCGTGAGATGGCACTCAAGCCATTATGTGCCCGTGTGATTATCTTATTTCTCGACGTTAACTTGCGAGTGAATTTATTCCTGCGTGCGTCGCAAACGTTAGCTAGAAAGGGTAGTAAAACGTCTCTAATGGCGAGCCCACACCTGCTGGGCTTGAAATATTGCTTGTCACACCCCGGAATAAATGTCTTCCCGATTTTCAAGATGAAGCTACAAATTTAAATATGAAAAGTCTGCTTCGGAAGCGAAAAAAAAAAAACTATGTTAACTACCTTGTACAGGATCTCAGTTTATTGCCTTGTTATATTTGACTTGGTACCTTACATGCCCAGGTGAAAAGACGGCTTTTACGTTTCCGATGAATGCGACGAGATGGCTAAAAGCAGAGGTAAATGTGTATCGTTTCAACTTTTTCGCACCAGCAACATCGAGATAAGTTCTACTTGAACACGCGAAAAATGTATATATAAACGATAGATAACTAGCGAATTTGAATTTGAAATAATACCATCCCCCTGAATGTTGTATCCTGCTGAAACTAATAGGGGATTGGCTATCACCGCCTTATATTTATGAAATTTTAACATGCTTCTATTAGCTTCACCTGTATGTATGAATGCGTGTAATGGAAATTTTTCAATACAAGTTTCACCCACTTCAAGAAGTCTGATTTTTTTTTTTAATTTAGCGCATGCATTAAGAATCGATGTCAATACAATAATTCTATAGCTATGCTGTGGTATTCTCACCTGTTATAAAAAATGGCATGACTGCGACAGAAAAATTAGTTTTAAAATCGAAGTATTAAACAAACCAATTTAAAGTAAACCATTACTTACACATTTTACATTGTTATTTATTTAAAAATAAACGACTAAAATAGTTTAATAACCTTTCGTAAAACACGATTTTAAATCAATATGAACAAAATGTTGAAAGTAATCTTTTAATATAATAATTTTACTGAACAGGGGTAGGATATCCATGAATTCAGAATAACGTTTTTTATTATCTTCAAAATAGAATAGAGGCTTTACCAAAATATTAACTTTCATGAAAACAAAAGCGTGGGGTGCTCTCAATTACCTTCACGAACAACTAGTAATAAATAATTTAAGTTAACTGATATTCACACCACGCTTTTTTAATTGCATCTAATTTTTTGTCAATGATTTAATAATATTGAACAATACAGTGTAAATAGGTACCTTATCCTTAGCTCGGTCTGAGTTGCCAGGACGGATTATATTACTTTCAGTTTTTATGAAATTCTGAGAAGTAAGTATGTGTAATTTGCGCTGTAGTACAATCATGACAGTTGAACTTCTAACTTGTATTTTGGCTACAATCTGTCCAAGAAACTTCTTAATATTCATAATAATTGGTTTAATTGCAACCAAATATACGTTAAGGTTTGTACTTGCATGCCTGTACTGTAGTGCATGGTAAATATAATTTGTGGTATAATAAATTTTTCTTCTCAGAACTTCATAAAAATTAAAAATATAATAATTCAACCTATGCGACGGCTGATTCCTCTCCCAGTTCCTGTCCATGTATTAAGTTGCTTGTATCATCGAATAGCCTCACTGTCGACAATATGTAAATACCAATTAAATAATTTAACGTGATCACAAGAAATATAAAGTACGCTATTGTTGAGAGTAATCTTCATAATGTAGGCATAATCAACTTAATTTTTTAGTAAATGATAATGAGAGAGAGCCATTGAGCAACTTAATTCGTCGTAAAAAAAGTTGATATTAATCATCTCGCAGACAATTTAAATAGCACACAAAAAATTATGATAGCATGAGATTTATATTTCATGCAGTAGGGCCTACAGCGTTCATGCATCTGCCAGCTGTTTTCAGTAAGTGGAATTAAAGAGCCTAGTTAAACGTGGCAAATAAATTTTATCTAAATGCTCAAAATCAGTTTGTCTTGTACAGTAGACGCGATAAGATATGGTGATCTAGTAAATTATACAGAAACTTTGTGCACGCGTGCGTGTATGTGTATGTATTATATACACTCTATGACTTATACGATCCTTAAAAAGCCGTGAAACAATTTTAGTTTAATTTTTTCTCTCGGAATTCTGATTATGCTACAAACTGCTAGTTGTTATTTTAAACGTCCAAATGTCACAGTACTATAAGTCAACGCTCCGACACGTTCTGTACTTCAAGTGATGGAAGTAGTCTCTTTGTGCATACATGCATTGAGTAACTAGCAATGGAATTTTATCTTGAGATCAAATTTCTGAGCAACTTGTAAGAAATACTACTTTTTTCAAATTTTTCCAGTCGACTCAAAACCAAGTGTTTCAGATTCGCTACGAAGTTACGTAACTTCCTTGTTTCAGCTACGACTGCGTTACAAACTTTTATGTTTTCATATGCCAGCCAGTTGCATCCACGAAATACAAGACAAACGCACTGTACCATGACGTCATAGCAGAAAACCAAGATAGCTGCATACTATTTGTTGCTGAAAAAGTAAGCCTCACTTCTTTCACACTATTATCCTACAAGTGATATACCGCACTTATTTAAACGTAAAATATGGATGATTAACTGCATGTTCATTAGCAGAGAGTAGAATCATTTTCGTTTGTTTCTTCCTAGACGTATTAAATATGAAACACTTGTTTCTGTTTTTGAATCGGTACATTTCTTCACTCTCTCTGAAGGACATTGGCTAATAAACAAACATGTAAAAAGAAAGAATTCCAGACCGCTTAACAGTTTCTTCTTTCTAACACAATTCTTACAGCAAAGATAGATCAGTTTAGTAGGTGTTAATGCCTTGCCAAAAGAAAAGTAAGTAAAAAAGTTATCAGTGGCTAAACCAAGAAGATGAAGGGAAACGTACACGTGAGTTTTAAAAGCCATACAAAACCGAACCCAAAATGGAATGTAACCTGGGGTTTTCATGACGTTAGTCCTGATGTTCCATTTCGTTAACTAATTTTTTGCAATGGAACTAGTTACATAAATAGTGCAATGGGGTACTGCAAAAATACGCTAAAATTTTTAATGAATTGAATGTTATGAATGATGCAAATAACTTAAATTATACTTTAGTGAACGTAGCCACAATGGCGACCAACCTCGTTCCAATTCGTTTGTCAGGAACTGTTAACTGCACGTTAGAAAATTTAAATTAAAAAAACGAAAGCATGTTGTATATACAGACAAAATGTAAAACCACCATGAATTATGTTCCGCGTATGGTGGTTGGCTGAACATGAGTCTAGCTGGCTACAGAAACAGCCTGAAAGAAGAATATAAATTAGATCGACAATTTTGGCTGCAATATAAGGAAGAAAAAAATTAATCGGCAATATTTACACGAATGGGAGAGCTTTGATGTTGGACATGCAGCACTAATTTTAACAATACAAATAGGAAAATAAAACGCTGGAACATGAGAATGTGTAAATGAGCAATTATCTTCAAACATCACAAGAGCTGAGGCTATCAAAATCATTCAATGGGAATGATCACAAGTACTAACACCATTCCGAAACATTCTTAACGACGTGATATCGCAATTGATAATGAAGTGATATATCAATTTGTATGCAATAATTTGCATAGTATGAACACTCAAACCTGGCCGTTTTTTTAAGAATTTCTGTTTTAATTCGAAAATATAAATTTTCTAGTACGGCTATCTAACTATAAAGTGAAAACACTTTTTACTTTCTGCTTAGTGTGAAGTAGAAAATAGTCAGTTAATTGCGTTGGATACATACTTCACTATCGTTAACATAAATAAGGTTGTTTTTAAGTAAACGAATTATGTCTGTGTATCATCTGTCATCAAGTGCGTATCAAAATGTCTGCAATTCTACAATAATACGTCACTTTCAGTTTCAGAATATATTTACAGTGCAGTTCTAAAACATTATGGTATCAGAAAACTTCACGGGTTCACTGAGCTGTAGGCTAGACTCCAAGAATTATGTGTGAACTCAAGTAGTCAACAGATACTACATTACTGTAACTTAATCGCTGGCCGAGTGTCCTCCAGGATGTGTCAAATAAGGCAAGGGCAAACTGTGAAGGTGACATGGACTTACCAAAATTGGCATTCTAGTTTTTGTCCAAGGGAAAACGCAAATATTTCAGGTCACTGGTCATAACTTTTTACTATTCCAGATTTATGTCCATCTGCGAAATTGGGCAGATGACATTTATACCGTATAAACATAAAGTTAGCATCCTCGCTGGATTTGCGCAGTATACTGCACGTGTTAAACTATAGTGCTTCCAATTTATCCTGTAGTATATATATAATTGTTGTATTCTAGGGGTTGGTATTCATTTGCCTGTCCTAGGTACCGGTGAATCGAGGAAATTAATTGCGGTAGGCGATATTAAAGCCCATTAAAACTACTCTCTTGCACAGTTAAACAAAATATATTTTACAGCAAATAAATGTGTTCTTTGAGAATATTCAGCTTTCTTAAACAAATATTGCCTTACAGAATTGAAATATTTTGAAAAAAATTTACTTTTAGTGTATCAGTTGATTTGTAGTACAGATGATAATTGTTTCTACATAAAGTTTGTTTTGAAAACACAACTAGCTTCTCTATAAAGATTTAAATTTGCCTACCTTACAAGAACAATTTTTGTTCCCATGACAGTAACCTTTAAACAATAATTTTCTCTGAGACAAAGTTACTTTGCAGTGGACAGTATTGAAGCAGCGTTTTTCTTTGCAGCAACTCAAGTTTTGTTATAAGAAGGAAAGTGTTTTTAGGTTGTGGTAGGGTTGTGGCCTGTCCGCGTTCTTCTACTACAGGTTGCTATGACAATACATATTCAAACGATGTTACCAGTTGGCACAGTAATACCACGTACTCAAAGCGTATAATCAGATATAATACATCTTGCCTGTGATCACAAGTATGCACTGTCATCGAACTTTATCTCTTGTTGTGTTAAGTGTCCTAAATTCCTTACAAGTACTTACACTACCACTATACGAAAATGCAAACATTTAAAAAGCAGCAAAGCTGAAATGCAAAATCTGGCTCTCAATTAAATAAAGAAAGCAAACCAGATTCAAACCTCTAAGTATGTTAGCGTGTGACTCTCAGCTACAACACTGCAATTCGTAGTGATCTGGAAAACTCGCGTTTTCTTTTCGCACAAGCTAGAATTCAAACAGCAGCAAGTTCGTGTCCGTTTCGCAATTGTATCTTGGCCTATTTGACGCCTCCAGTTGGACGCTGAGCAAATAATGAAGAAGCAAACAATCGCAGGGCCAATCATGTGGCATGGCAGCAGTACACAGATACTCTTACAGGCTAGCCTACAAGTCAGTGAACTCTCGAATTTTTCCCGTCTCGTGATTTCGCATTTGGAAGGAACTAGATTCTGTTCCCTGTCCGGCCATCTTGAATTACGTTCTCCATGGTTCCGTAATGCAGGTCATGGTTGTATCCTTTCCTGCTCTTTGGTTCTCTGAGTCACTGGTCCCGATAATGACCTCGCTTTATCGAAACTGCAAGCACCCCTCCCTACCAATGGCGTGGCGTGGGTATGTTGCAAGGTAAACTGTATTTCGTGACGACGGTACAAATTCGAGAGAGGCCTATTAGAAATTGCATCACACTCCTGCCTCGCCACTACCGACCCTTAGTTGAAGGAAACAGCAGCCTTATAAAAAAAACTTCAGATACTAGAGTGAGTGAGTGAATGATTTTGGTCAGCGCTTAACATCGACGTCTTTAGCGCTGGTGAGGAGTGATATGATGTGAGTATGGAGCAGCACCGAAATGAAGGGGCGGGGGAAACGGGAGATCCCCAAAAAACCCGCCGACCAACGGCATCGTCCGGCACGGTTCCCCCATGCGAAAATCCTGGATCGCCTTGGTGGGAGGAGAATGGTCTGACCATTCGGCCAATTCAGATACTGGACTGTGTATGGGTTATTCCTGATAAGTGAGCACTTTTGAAGCCGTGTATTTTTATTTTCCAATTTATACAGCGCTTATTTGTTGGTGTAAGTATAGTTGTGTAAATAATAAGAACTGAGAATAGATTATACCGTACTTAACAGTTTACGTTCGAGGCCACAACAAAATATTTTATATTACTAATACTAACAAAACGGTCTTCAAAATGCTCACTTTACCGCGAACAGCCTACAGTGATATATAATCCGCTCTTGTTGCTGACCCATTTTCATCGACAGCTTACCTGCATGAAGCTTTACGTAAGTATATTCATTTGACTACACTACATATTATTTACAACTTTTATCATTAAGGGCGTGGTTCACCTCAAGGGCGTGGTTCACCTCAGTTTTCAAAGTCTTTTTTTTATATTCGTACCATATATATATTTTTCTTATTTTAGACATAAATTGTGATTAGGTCTTCCTCTTAGGAAATGTGTGTATCTCTCATAATTTTTGCGTAATGAGTCGTAAACGTCAAAATTTACACTTTACGGTTTTATGTATGCCACTAAAACAAACTGACAAACCAAACCGAAAAAATTAACAGCGTATAACAATGTTGTTGGCTATGATTTGACATTCATAAAAACAAAAATTAAACAATTTTGTAATTAATAAAAAATGCTGAATTTTAAAATGAAAATTTAAAAAATTTCAACATTTTTTACAACTACAGTAATATATTTCCTTTTGTTTTTGTATATGTCAAATAATATCCTACACCATTGTTATACACTTAGAATTTTTTCGGTTTGGTATGTCACTTGGTTTTAGTGGCGTACATAAAACAGTAAAGTGCAAATTTTGTCGTTTACGACTCATTACGCAAAAACTATGAGAGATACAGAAATTTCCTAAGAGGAAGATTTAGTCACAATTCATGTATATAATAAGAAAATAAATGTCTGGTACAAATATAAAAATAAATGTAATTACGTTGAAAACTGAGGTGAACTGCGCCCTTAATTTTTTTATAATATAAACAGCTCTTCAGGGCATGTCAAATATTTGTTTTGTATGGTGGCAGAACGTTAAAAAATACAAGCACTTGAAAATTTACATACTACCTTAAAGTGGACATTAAAATTTTTAACTATATAAACGATACAATTTAATGTTCAGTTTTCAAACGCAATGTGGGTTTCAAGGACACGAAGGACGAAGAAATATTTCAACCAGTATTTTCACTGTGTTATGTATTTCAACACCGTAGCTGAAATAAATTTTAAAAAAATTCAGGCAAAATATAATGTAGGGAAGTATTCATCGTGGGAAAAAGTTTACTGTTTGCTATGTTCCGAAGTGTGATTTATATGTCTGATGTTGTTATTCCGAATTTTGTGTGTTTT
Source organism: Medauroidea extradentata (assembly GCA_003012365.1). Classification (NCBI taxonomy): domain Eukaryota; kingdom Metazoa; phylum Arthropoda; class Insecta; order Phasmatodea; family Phasmatidae; genus Medauroidea; species Medauroidea extradentata. The sequence continues at coordinate 28,769 of PNEQ01057624.1, forward strand.
AATTTGTGGTGTGCATAAGGTAGTGTTTTAGACTGTGGTTATTTCGATAAGTCTGTAATAGATATGCTTTCGCACAACACAATACATCATTTGTAATTTAAAAAATGTTTATTATCAAGTAAGCAAACTTTAATTTTAACCAGTTAAAGGATAGAAAAATATGTTATTTTAATATACGACTTTCAGCAAAAATCACGTGACATCTAATTTCAGAGTAATTTATTTCATTCCAGCAATTCAAAGTTGGGTGCATATCGACGTAACAAGCAAACTTTCACTTTTTACAAAACAAAAAAAAAAAAAATCGTAAGAGGATAATGTAGTCACAAATAATGTGTAAATTAAACTAACACTACTTCGTACATATCTAAAATTATAATTTGCTTCACTCTTCAACGGCGTTAAAAAGGACTACGTTGTTGGTATATGGCGTAGCGTGTCACGTCTGTAGTTTTTCACGCAAAAATGTAAACTTATTACCAACACTTTATTCTACACAAAAACACATTTTATTACAATTATATATTTTAAAAAATTAAGCATACTCATTCAAAACATAGTTATGCGGTCACTAAAATTGCTTAAGACGGCGTGGTACATAATTCAACGCTAGAAGCATTAATCTATAACTGTAGGTTTCTTGAAGTCAATTTGCGAAACTTAAACAATAGCAATCCTAGACTATAGTTTTAGCCAACGTTTTAAACACAATTGTTCCCAGTGTTACGAACTTGTGAGGCACAATCTCTGACGCCGGAACCTCGTGCATTTAACTGCGCCGCAAGAGATCACGCGCAATGAATTAGTAATCCTTGATAAATATTTACTCATAAGGTTGTCAAATGCCATTATATAGGATTGCCATTGAGTATTTTATCCATATTGGCTTCGAAAGAAGCGTAAAAATCAATTGATGATTTCAGCGTTTATTTATCTACCGCACACTCTTAAGAATGCATTTTAAACTTCAGTTGGAGTTCTTAACATATAGTACCACTATAGATAGCGGAAAAGTGCAAGAATATTTAGTGCCACCGTACTGAGCGTGGTGGAGTAGTGGTAAAACACTCACCTCGCATTCGGGAGTCTCCGGGTTCGATCCCCAGCTCCAGCCATCTTGATTTCTGTTTTCCAGGGTTTCCCGAAATCACTCCAGGCGAATGCTGGGAAGGTTCCTCTAACAGGCCCTGGCCGAACCCCACACCTTTTCCCGTGTATCTCTACCAAGGCCCTGTGCTGTTCGAGGGCACGGAAAACCAAATAAATACATTTTTCAAGGATGATATGAAAGCTTACATGCACAATGATGTTTTTACCTTTGCATTACGTACGTAGACACGCTAAGTGTTGGTTGTGAATCCAATTTCAGGCACCCGCTTACAGGTTGTGTGTTTGTGTGAGTGAGAAACGTCACAAAGGGCGATGTTGACCGGCTCATCTGGTGCGGTATCGTCTCTACAGCAACACAGTGAAACGGTGTGCAGTGGTATCGTAGATCGCTTGCCTGACTTGACACTTTCAGTGGTGACCACATCTCTTTAATGGTGGAAGGTTATAAGTTAAGTCCGTTGCACGGTTTTAAGAGTAATTTCGTTCGAATACAGTGAGAAGTTTTTCAGATATAACCAGTTAAAAAAGCTGTTTTTAGTCATTTTGAGGGGCTCCGAAATTATTTGTCTAATGGACGACTTGAAAAGAGGCGGAGCTTCAGTCAGGTGTGGGAAACAATTCCTATCTCCATGGATACCGCAGCCGAACATAACCTTCGTTTAGCTGTTTGGCGTCAAATGTCCCGGATGAGATGTACGTCAAGAAAATTGATTATTTGTTTGGAATTTGTCGTTTTTTCAGGTAAACATTAATCTTATGTATTTGCGTATCTTAACCCAGAAGTAGAAACTACTATTTTTTACCCTTGCGTGCAAATCTATTAATGCGCAACATTTTTGCTTTCTACAATTGCCAACTAACAAATCAGCATGTTTGTAAACACGCTTTGTTTCCCACAGTACTTTTCCCTTGCGGTGACGTCAGGGGGCGTGTACTTCAAGTCGTCCATTGACGTGATGTTTGCGAACCACCCTTCCACCATCGTTTAAAGTGTATGGGCACATGTGGAATAGCTTCGTAAAAAATACGTATTTACGAGCACACTGAAATGCATTTTAAGCGCGTGGTAGACTGTGCCATCAAGGGCATTGTTTGGGGAAGGGGGGTTAGGGGTTTGTGCAGCGCCACTCAATTGAACGCGCCTGCCCCGGGCGCATTTGTTTCTTGCGCTCGCAGTTCTGGTTGGTAATTGGACCGCCGCTGTGGCGCGGATCGTAGACACAACACGAGATGGAGGGACGGTCGTGATGTTCGGAGAGGAAGGGGGGGGTAAATGCTTGGTAAATTGAGGAGGGGGAGTTTGCGCGGGAGCAATCTAACTCCGTCCGCGCGCCTTTTCATCCCCTTCGGTCCATTGTCGCCGGTGGAAATCTCATTTAATCGCCCTCCCTTCTCTCCTCGAAAGACGCGCCACGATCCCAAGGACTCACCCCCACTCCCCTTCACCCACTGCCCGACCATTTTATGAATGTACAGAGGCCGTGAATGCCCCGAGGCTGCGAGCACTAATTGAGCAAAATAAGGCGTTTTGCTTGGAGACAGGCGGGCGGGCAATCCAGGGCGAGACGTATTGTGTCGTCGTTCTCTTTTCAGAAATTTTTCATCCCCTTCCACCTACATCCGCCAGTTGATGAGGTTTTCCACCGATTGTGAGGATTGTTTCCTGATCTCTTCAACGCCCCTTCCTCTAGAAACTCCTCCTTGGTCTCCATCCCCTTCCATTCCTAAAACAAATTTCCTTTCCCACTTGCCATCCCTGCCTTCCTGGCGCGCGAATCACAAGTAGAACGAAGTTAAATGCCCGTATCACTCATCATGCTGAGTTTTTCTTTATCTCTTCTTGGTTCGAGGTTTATTTGAAACTATACCAATACAGACTTAGTTAACTAACTTAACTTTCACTACGTACTTTACATTTGCATGGTTATGCAACACTTACTGCATTAAAGGCTTCCGCCCACCACGCGCGTAGAATGCGCTGCAGTGTGTTGGTAAATACCTTTTCTTTACGAAACTATTTCACATGTGTCCTTTGGAGTCTATTTTCTTTTCGTACATTCACGCAAACGATGACGGAAATATAGTTTCAAAGCATTACGTCAGTTAGAAAAATCATTTCAGAGACCCTCAAAATGGCTAAAGAAAAAAAGCTTTTCCAACCAGTTTTATCTGAAAAAATACTTACACGATTGGTGTAAAACTACTCTAGAAACATGTAATGGACTTTGCTTAAAACCTTTCATCATTAAAGATGGAGTCATCACTGAAAGTATCAGTCAGGCGAGTGATGTACGATACTACTGCACGCAGTTTGTCTCTTGCGACAGAGGCGATACTTTGCTAGACGACCCGTTCAACATCGCCCTTGTCGTCGTGCCTTGCTCACACATACACACGGCCAGTAGAAGACTTAAGATAATGACTATCCCCTAACTTTTAACGAAAACCTACAACATTTATTTATAAAAATGTACAAAAATTCACACAGAATTGTAAACTGTAATGCTAATGTAAAACCAAATTTTCAGTAATTCACCTACGAATGTAACTTTCTCTAAAAGTGGCCAATGAACAACTTCTGCTTATTTTCTGATAGAAATTAAATTTCTACAGCCTATGTAAAAATATCCTCGCTCGTCCAAGTGATGGATGAATCTAGAAACCCCAATATTTAACGATGAATTGGCATGTAGGTATCAACCAACTAAAGATTTTCTGAAATTCGGTTATGAATGTTATGAAAATAAGTAAACTGAGTTTTTACAGATTCCTCAATTTCTCCTGAACCCATTCAAATATCAACTTCTTTTATCTATAAGTATCAGCTTATACAAATTTATGACTACAACTCAACCTGTGCAAAAATTAAGGTCGGTAGGTTACATAATTTTGGTCAAACATACGCTTTAAATCACCCGCAGGAAAAATATTCGTCAGTAGTAATTCATTTGTTAACATTCCATCTACCATCGTATGTCTCTTTATTATATAGTCTCGACGTTAATGAAGACACAAAATGTCGTATATCTTATTATTTCACAGTTAGGAACAGAATTTCGACCAATGAAATATGAAATATTAATCAGAATTTCTTAAAGTAAAAGCGTAAATAAAAAACCTAAAACGTTTCATTCATCGAAAGAAAAATCAGCATATCATTACTTAAGTATCTATGATAACCAAAGACAAATGCATGCACACCGCAAATTGACTGTGTAGTTAACATAATGTCAATAAAAACGTGAGATGAACTTTGAAAGAACTGTGCAATGGGAGTGCATGACTGGATTTATTTACTTGGACATACTCCATTGCGAAATAAATGACAGTCATTTATTTCACAATGGAGTATGTCCAAGTAAATAATTCCAGAAAGACGTGAGAACTCGACTAATAAACCGAAAGATCTCATGCAGATACAAGAGTTTCATTCACGTAGCAAGACCAGTGTTGCGAAAAATACCAGTTTTTCTTTAACAGCAAGAATTCTTAAACCTGTCACACACAAATAAAACATCAATTACGTACTATGGTTATAGTTAGAGACGTGCGTTTTTATAGAATTCACTGGTATTTACTCTTCAGAACACACTCCTTGACGTCATTTGCCCGGGGTCTTCGTATCTTTGTGCGCCAGTACTACAGTACAGAGGACACGTTACATATGACCTTATACTGTTGGATCAGAAGTCATTCAGGCGCCCCACTCAGCAAACAGATGAAGTTAAAAGGGCACGCAGTAACTTGAGGTCCAGTCTGCTGTCAAACAATAACGAGAAATTCGTTTGCCTCTAGTTATAGCTAGAAACATGAAAATTTCGCGATATTGTCTGACAACAGACTAGACTGCAAGTTGTTGTTGACTTGCTCGACGTCATCCAATGGCCTGAGTGTCGTGGATTGTAGGGGAAACACTTTGAGCCAATAATTAAAAGTTCCTTGGTAGAATGGCCAGTCGCATGTAAAGCTGTCAAATACGTACATTACATCACATATTTACCCGTGACCTGTGAAATCATAGATTGTGCACGAGTATGTACAGATCAGTGGAGTCTAGTCTGGCACATAATAATAACAACGACAATTTTACATGTCTCTAGTTATAATAGCTACAGGTACGTCAATTTCGCGGATTCATCTGGCAGTAGCCTAGATTGTTCAGTCCTGTACACGCTCTGGATACAGTCGATTATTCATTGGCTTACAACATTACAAGCGATACCTCTATGAATCATTTCCCTATTTACTACTGGCTTGCAGTAGTCAAATGCGTTTCGTGACAGCCACCAGCTAATCACACACGTGATTATGAAGTATATTTTTTGGCGTTCAACCTGACCTGGAATGTATTTGCGAAATTGACGTACCTCTAGTTATAGCATACTTTTAATTGTGTCTCATGCCAGGTTTATTTTCGTACCGCCTACTTCGTCTGGCCACACTCTATTGCTATGTGTAGATAGCAAGTGTAATAAGGGTTCCCCATTTAGGTGTAAAGTTGAAGGGGAAGGGGATGTGGAGGACGTTGGCGCAAGGACCTTGTGGATGCGCTGTTACTGGCCATGTCCCGTCCCCCGCGATAATGTAGCCGAGGCGGGAATGGACGCGGCGGCGTGTGAAATAGCCCTTAGCTCGCGTGGTGAAGGGCTCGGTGGAGGGGTTGTTGCCAAACCAACCGTGTAATGGAGTGTCGCCTCGCCCTACGGTCGAGCGAACAACGTCCTTGCGATATTGCCGCCCGGGTGCTACGCTAACGACTCTTGATCGCTTCCTCGCCAAACTCTATTTTCCTCCCTCCCTTCGGCACCCTTCCCCGTCGGACCTTGGCTTCAACATTTCTCGACTCGATGCTCATCTGTCGCCACGAGACATGCTCCATGGACCGTAAATGACGCGAAGACCAGAGCTACAGTATACTTCGTGACAGACATGGCTGTACGAGTGGCTATTATTACTTTGTAAAAACGTTTTCACTATACTTTAGCTTATTTGCCAGTGTCTCGCTACAAATAAAAGCTACTGTGATTATTTTCATTGCTGATAGTGTAGCAGAAGTTTCGGCAAGGTTTCTGGTAGTACCACTTCAGTCTCATCGAGAGAAACTCCGGGCACCTGAGCGATGTGTGCTGACGGCCATCAGCCACCGTCCTGCATGTCGCCCACTACAAACAAAAACAAATATTATAATTATCTAATGGACCCTGTTTAATTTAATGGCTGTTAAGGGTTCCATTGTAACAAATACTGTAAATATATTTTTTTTGCGAAACAAGTACGAGACTACAGAATTTTTAAGATACAAAAAAAAAAAAAAAAACAATTTTACTAGTAAACAAATTTTGTCGATAAGCAAAATTATACATCTTTACTAGGGACCTGAAAAATTCGCGTTTTCTTTTAGGAACAAGCTAGAATTCAACCAACTGTACGATCGTGTCACTTACACAATTGACCCTTGACTTGTTTGACACCTCGTGTAAGTCGCTGACCCAATAATAACAATGTAACTAAATGCAGGCCCATATCACTGTATCTGCGAGCAGCTAATGAACAGCTGATGTGCGCTTGAGTGCACATATATTATTGGAGGCTAGCCTACGGGTCAGTGAACCCGGGATTTTTCTGGTCTCTAATCTTTACCCAAGCGTATGACTTGTGTAATTCTTGGTTTCTGAAAAAAAAAAAAAACTGTTCTATAGGAAAAGCTCTTTTCCCGCCATTCGGCAAATTGACAGGGATCGGATTAGGACCTTTTCGGAGAAAAGTTACTAAGTTGAGATCTTATCCAGGTATTATTGCCGAAATTGAAATAAGAGGCGTTTCTGATTGTGGAATCAGAATCAACAGTTTGTGAGTGTCCTGATGTAGGCATAGACAGTTTTTTTTCACGGACATCAACATCTATTTCAGAACACAAAGTTTCATCCAAAACTGAATCTGTATTAGGCCTGTCACTTGTCGATGGTTAAGAAATTTCCTAAACCGCTACTCGTAAAGAGCTTTCAGCATTTTCATTTTCAGTTCAATCATTATCTCCACATTCTAGTTAAGTTATCTCGGCTTTTAGAACTCCAGTCTCTAATAAATTCCTGATACTCTTTATACTCACCTCTCTTTTTTTTTTGCCGCGCTTTCAATTTTCGGAGCCCCTGATTTATGTTTATAGTTTACCTTTAAAAACAATCATACAGCATTACAGCAATGAAAACCATTAACCCAGCATACTTATTCAATCGTACTGAGTAAAGTACATAATTCACAATAACATTAACGTTCGACACTTTGCTGGAAGTTAACATCAGTTCAGCATGTAAGCACAAAGCGAGGAAACCCAAACCAACTAAATAATATTTTTTCGTTATATAAAAGTAGCGAGGCGTGGGCCACTGTCAGAGATATCGAAGCATAACTATTTATAGTAGGCCTACCGCTCGTTCAAGTAAGCACTGAAAGGCCGTCTGATTATTGCGATTGTAACTTTGTGCAGGGTCGCTGCTCATCAGCGGTCGGCGAACATGACCGACCCAATGCAGCTACAGCCGACAAGAACACCCCCCGCGATCTGTGAGGCTTTTAAGTTGTTCTATAGGAAATAAACAAATTGTGCAAGTTAAAAACAGATTTTCACTTAATACTTCGTTTAATATATATATATATATATATATATGTGTGTGTGTGTATATGTATAATGGATGTTAGTATGTATGAATGCATGTACGTACGTACGTACGTACGTATGTATGTATGTATGACATCGATAAACTCCTTCACCGTTCGACCGATTACCCTGAAACTTGGCACATAGCTATTTTCATGTAGAAGATTTTTATGCTATCCACTTTATCTATCTCGCCACTAGATGACGCTGTAGCACATGAACTTTTACGCCGTTCAACCGATCACCATGGAAAATTGTAATACATATATATTTGAACATGTATAGGCTTGACATATTAGCGATATCCATAACGTTATACGTCGGCGTGTAATTGGATTCACATTGTCTTGCCTAGCATTGGCAGGACAACGTGTGCCGGGTCCTGCTAGTAAGTGTATATTACGGGTCGGGCCCGACACGTGCCCCTCGGGACCCCAGGTCCCTGAGCATTGCACACCCTTGACCCCACTTCTTGACGGGCTTGAGTAGCAGATAAGTCTTACTACTGTGGATTCTTCTTACATGCGGGGAAATACGACTGTCCCTCCTTTTTAAATTTGTATAAAGGTTTGATGTTTTTGGATTCTAAACTATGCAAGTTTTCTAAGTGAAGCGTATTACTAGACAGTGGTGGATGTTACATAGTCCTAACCGTCTCCAGCATAATTCTGCCGTCTTCGACGTGGCAACCCTGCAAAGAAGAGCTGTTTTAATAGCGCTTTGAGCTTTTCTTGGTGGCTTCCCCTGATTCGCCGGTAAGCCCTATGTACGACATACAAGCAGATCAGGGAATGCCGTTGCCGTTGTATAGCACGAACCGTTATTAAAATTAAAACTACCTGTCTTGGCAAGTTTCCACGTCGAATTCTGCTGCCTTATACTTGAGATGGCTATGGTTGTTGCCATGTGGGCTGCGGATTCACACAACGGTGCACTTCTGAAGAAAGCACCGTAAACCAGTAACATTGAAAGATTTGCTGGATACTAAACATTTTTTTGAGAACTCAGTAGGGTCACGATTTTGTGGAGAAAGATTTTTGCACTTTTTAGTTTAGATGCCTTTTGTGCACATATGCAGCTCCATGATTCGTGATCAGTAGAGATGGGAAAATTTCGCTAATTCAGTGACCTGCATGTTAGATTCAAATATCCTACGCATACTCAAGCCCTGTATATTCGTTCATTATCTGTTGTCCCACTAAGTAGCAGCTAGTGGACAAATGGTCGGGACATTAGTATGCAAAGGATATTCGATTCTAACATGCATGTCATGTATTAGCGAAATTTTCCCATCCCTAGTGATCAATGATTGGATTTCATAATTCTCTCTTGTCTTAGGGTTCTACTGACAAATCACAGACGTATGGTGACTCAATAACCTTATTCTGATTGATGCAGTCAAATGAGAGATGTGTCTGAACACAGACACGCTGCAAATAATCATAGAGTTGCCGATATGCAGTTAAGACATCGAATTATAATGGTGCAAAAATCTTCCCCTGACGATCTCCTTGGCTCTATTACTCAGTGATAAGCGGCACTTACTGATCAGAACGTGCCAGTGGCGGTAGTGTCAACTGGCACACAAGCCTGTACAGTTCTCTCTACAACTGCAGACTTGCCCGGCTACAACACACCGGCCGCCAGTGTTACTAATACCGTAGTGGCAAAATAGAAGCACAATAGTTAGAGATGATGGTTAGAGACACTGGAAAAGCGCGAAAATGTTTAAAATAGTCTCCAATAAACTGTAGTATATTAACGGTGACACATGTGAACAGTTTCGGGACAAATCACACACGCGGTGTGTCCGAGCTGTGCAGTTCTAATTGGGCATGTTGTAGAGAGAAAAAATGCTACAAATAAACGATAGCCAATGTTGATACGAAATATTCAGTGTTATATACATAATGTTGGAGCCTAGCAAACAGTAAACTATTCCCGCGATTTTCCAGTGTCTCTAATGATGGTATATCGCTAGAGGTACGTAAATTTCGCAGATACATTCCAGGTCAGGTTGAACGCCAAAATGTATACTTCCCAATCACGCGTGTGATTAGATGACGGCTGTCACGAAACGCATTTGACTACCGCAAGCCAGTAGTAAACAAGGAAATAATTCCTAGAGCTATCGCGTGCTACTCGCTTGTAATGTTGTAAGCCAATGAATAATCGACTGTGTCTAGTGTGTGTACAGGACTGAGAAATCTAGGCTACTGCCAAATGAATCCGCGAAATTTTGTGCCAACATATCCTTGAAAACGCTGTAGTTTCGTGCAACACATATGATTCGGTGATATAATCTGACACAACTTAGTTGTTTGCAGCCTAATAACAGGCATCAATAGAGATGATGGTTTATCGCGGGAAAAGTTGACTATTTGATGGATTTCAATACACGTCCAGCTTACCAGAAGATTACTGGCGGTAGCTTGTACGTGGAGCTGTTGCCCTTTTTGACTGAGCCAATAAGAATCCCGCTATTGTAATATTGGATGCCTGGTATTGGTCTGCAGACAGCTACATTGTGTCAGTGTTTTCAAGGCTATCTTGGCACAAAACATTTTCGCGATATGCCATAATCTCTAGGCATCAAATATTACAATATCTGGATTCTTATTGGCTCGGTCAAATAAGGTAACAGCTCTAAGTACAAGCTAAAACCAGTCATATTCTGGTAAGCTGAACATACGTTGAAACCCAGCAAACATTTAAGTTGAACCGCGATTAACCATCATCTCAAATAACTAGGTCTAAGAATATTTCGTGAGTTCAAAGACCAACATGCTAGAATCCATTATCCTGTGTATACCGAAGCCCTACTATTTGTTTATTACCTATGCTATTAATTCAGACAGCAGACAGTGGACTAATAGACGGGGCTTGAGTATGCATAGGACATTGGATTTTAGCATGCAGGTCAATGAACTCGCGAATAACAGTACATATTTTGTTCCTGTAGAATTAATTGACAGCTGACCGCCATCAGTACAACCCTTGGGTCGGTGTGAGCACATTCCTGTGTAATATGCCAGACGTCAATCAATTACTGATTGTTAGGGAGGACGAACTATCACGGGAAATGTTAACTGTTTGCTAGACTAATATGAAGTACTCATTCCCGTCAGTTTTCATTTTGATTATGGTGGGTCCCTATTTGATTAGGCTAGTGTTAATTCTAGTGCGCTAAGACTGAACGCCTGTAATTCGTCTGCGAACAGCTTTACCGTGGCGCAAAGCCATCAATCATGATGCAAGCTAGATGCTGTAATGGTATGGAATATACGTCGGAAAAATTATTCTCAATATTTTCAGCCATATCTATTGATTGGTTATCAAACAAAAATTGGTTAACATTTTCAACATTAGAAATGTGTTAACATGAAGTGATATTGCATTGCTACAAAATGTGGAACAAGTAAATTACCCCTAACAGTATACTGGTGGTGCCAGAAACACTGCTACAACGTTACAATGTGCCAAGTTGGTTACACAGTCCATCGACATGATGCCTACAAGTGCCATAAATGTTATGTGGGCAATGTTGCAGACGAGACCTCGCAGCACGTTGCCTGCACGTGCCAGAAACGTCACACGGGCAACGTTGCAGATAGCACCTCGCAGCACGTTTCCTGCACGTGCCAGAAACGTCACATGGGCAACGTTGCAGATAGGACCTCGCAGCACGTTGCCTGCA
>PNEQ01057629.1:2500-14073 GCA_003012365.1 Medauroidea extradentata
TCTTTCTAGGAGGGAAGTCTGCATTGTTGAGAGCTTGCACATGCTGGAGATGATACAGATACAGTAATAGCCGATGTAAAATCTGCCACACACTCATATGACTCAGCACACGCTCCTGGATAGCAATCCTCCTTGTTGAAGTACTCGGACGTTCGTGTACAATGTCTAACACCCTTTCCTCAACATCAGGTGTTATGGATCTGGGTCTACCTTCTCGTACATGATGTACGAAACTCCCACTTTCTCGAAGGCGCTGATGTAACCTCGTAAATGTACGTCTGTCGGGCTGCCTGCGGCGAGGAAAAGCTTCTTCATACAATTGTGCAGCCTGAAGTGCACTGCCATTAGCTTTGCCATACATGAAGTGCATGTCAGCGTACTCTTCATTAGTGTAACCTCCGTCCATGGTGCCTTTACTTTCGTAACTGATTGTACGGCACAGTGCATGTAGGGAGCAAGGGGAGTAGTTGCGCATGCATCAACAACCTGAGAGGAGAACCCATACCTTGAGATACCAGCGTAATTACCTAGGAATCCAAACGCGTTTGGAGTTGGTTCCCAATTCGACTTTTTACGAGAACTCGACAACGGTTGATTTCCAGACGCATGTTTATTGGACATTTGTAGCTTCTTTTGCCCAGTACTTTCTAAGTGTGGAATATTGACCATCACTGCTGTTACACCTTATATATACACTCACACTCACACACACACACACACACACACACATTATATATATATATATATAAACAACCTTCCTGGATATGGGTTTCTGGCTGGCACCAGCAGCATAACAAATGCCTAACTGTAATTGTCAATCCCTAGATACAGAAGAATATTTGTGAGGAACCATGGGAAAAGGAACCTTAAGTAATTGTAAGATAAGGTTCCTTTTCACGTGACTCCTCACATTTTATTTTCTCTGCATGAGGTGTAAGAAAACAATGTACAACCTATACAAATTATCAAATGGTAGGCACAGTTAATTACATTAATAAAAGAAACAAACACATCACTTCTTTTACAGCACTTTTATTTTGAAAGACAGAACAAACATTTTTGTGCCATTGGCTAATTATACCAACCATGTACAGTACCAATAATTACAGAAAAACTTGGCTGACCAAGCTAAAACACACCTGAACGTTACAGTACCAGAGTTGATATACAGCGCTGAAACGAGTGCAGTGTCTTTTATTTGGGGGCATAGCTAGGATTTTGTTCGGGGAGGGAGTGGGGGCAGGGTTACCAACTTGAGAATTTTCACAACGTAATAAGGGGAAACCAACCACACATCATGAAGTGAAGGATCCGGAGGCTCTCCCCTGGAAACATCTTGATTTTAATGTGCAAAATTATGCAATTGAAGCATTTTTTTTTGTACCTAAACTGTGAATATAACACAGTACTGCTAATTCTATCTTCAAGCAATTTATTTTTATTTCAGGTGGTGGAGGGGTGGGGGTATATACATCCTGATATCCCTCTTCTGGCTATGCCCGTGCATCTATTTACTAAGCCATAATGTTCCTTACAACCAATGCAGATTTTCAATGCAAAGTACAGTAAATTATAAATAATCAGCACCAGCGGTGAAATTAGTATGTTTTTGTTGTAAGACAACTGCTGCTAGATACTTTAACTGTCAGTGGCAAATCACAAGGTTTTAGCAACTTTATTTACATTTACAACCTTTTCTTACAGTAAAATATTGAGAAAAATGTACTGTATTAGATAAGTTACTCATTTTTCATACGTTAAACAATATATGAAGTACACTGGCAAAAGTAAGTCATGGTACAATAATTTACGTCTCTTACGGTATGTACTAAAGAGTTAAACTGAACATACTCATCTAAAAAGAAACAAACCTGAATCATGGGGCAATTTTTTTTATAATAAATAAAATAACTAGAACACTGGAGCTTTGGATATAACTGAAGCAGGAACTTTTTCATTTTGCTCGCTTGGATTGCTGTAATTAAAAACATCCTGAAACTTATCTCGTGAAACTATGGTGCGTACAATATAAACTTTGTATTTATTTGTGTGTGAATTGTGTATGTGTTTTGTGGACTATCTGCACAGTGTCACCAAAATTTTATAAACAATTTTTCTCAGTAAACTTTTAATCTTACAATTTAGGAGAAAATAAATTGATTTAAAGATGATATGGTAGTGACTATGACGCAATGTAATTTCTGTAACATCAAGTAATGTTGCTGATAATGTCTTTGCAGTCATAAATCATTAGTGACATGGTCCCCTTGAATAATGTTGATTATCAGATGACAATCTTGTAAAACAAATGCTTCACACCCAAAAATATTGATATGTTAATGAAAGTAAAGTTAAACTGCACTCGCTTCACACTGAAAATAACTTAAGAAGATAATTTTGCTGACAATTGTTTGTTCTTTGCAGTGCTATCCATTTTTCTCACAGCCAGTTAACATTATGCTAAGATCACAGACATTAACATGCGAAGATTAACTTCGTTGTCCACTCACATTGTCAACTTCTTGTCACACTAATGCTCTACCTGTACATATTCACATGTTATAGTTCCTCCATGTTATGCATTATACAGACATGCAATTTTCCTCGCAGGTCCAGAGAGAGAGCAAACAATAACTTGTTGGCCAAAACTTTTAATCTACTGTATATATGTATTTGCAAATTATTAGTTTTGTAAATGTACTTGCCATTTAAAATTTTACTACTTGCTTACGTATTTCAAGGTACTGTACTTCTTAAAGCGGTTTCAACTGCTTTACCGAAAACACATTTCCCTAGTTTTGATATGAGACTTTAATACATTTTTAGTAAAACATTACTGATAGAACGGAGAATACTGAACACCTTTCCCACTATCTGCAAGAAGTATATTACCACCACAGTGTTTGATTTGGACAGAATTTTCCCACGAGATATAGATCTGTCAATACTTTAAAACAAAAGAGTTTCATGTCCAAAATATTGTGAAAGGGCAAACAGAACTTCATTTAGTAAAATACATAATATTAACAAGGTTTATAAAGAAGTACAGCATGATAACCACATAATTTACAAAGTATCAACAACAGTCATAGGTAACAGATATAGCTTAACTAAAACAATTCACAACAAATTGCATCCAGTAACAAATTACTACTTACAAAAATTAAAAATACGACTGTACCAGTACTTCTAAAGCACACAAATAAGAACACACAAGATTTAAGGTTTTAGTCGTACGTAATTTTCACACAGCATAAAGTTGTTAAATTTTATGACACGTTATAAAATTATTCTATTAAGAGAAGTCTTACGGTAGTCATGTTAAGTTTATGACCAACCTGAAAATTGTGGTTTATTCAAACCTTACAAAATCAAAGCAAATGTGCAAAGTAACATCTACATACAAACCTACCTAATTTATGTTCAAATACATATGGAGAGCATAAACATTTTTAAACTCTAATTTTCATAATTATATTACTGTACATTACGTAATTTTACACTGTATATACTGTATAGCGTGTTCCTAAAGGTTACAGACAAACTGAAACCACGGGTCAGTGGCACCGCGCCAAGAGTTAGAAAAATGTAGGAACCTTGGGTCTCCGAAGCACCGTTTCCAAATTATAGCCAAAATACTGCAACCAATAAGAAGTGAACGCACAAACTTTGAACTGTGCCGTGGGAAGCATTGTTACCAGATAAATTTATACTGTAATCATAGCTAGTTAGTTAAGCATGGATTCGAGTAAATTTCATCCACAGATGCAATATTTCCATTGAACCTCAATGCCATCACATTGAAAACTTTTTGTTGAACATTTCGCATGAGATTACTGCAAACGTTACGAAACATTTTTCAGCAGTATTCTGTTTGGTACTATGAAACTCTTCTTTTTCTTTACTGTGATAAGCTTCGCTGTGAAACTGCTTTCTTGAAACACCTTGTTAGTAAACAAAAAAAATTGTTTATCATGTAGCTATGTTAGTTTTTGAAACTAGTTTTTTTGGTGGAGAGTATTTGTATTTTTATAGGAGGAAACAAGGTAGCTTTTGTAAACTTAAAATGAACATACGTGTTTAACAGATTATAATTTCTGAAGCAGATTTTAAAAATAGCCAGTCAGTAATACAAACTAAAACGAAGGTGTCCTGTACATGACTTAAACAGAGGTCTCTGGGCCAGAAGTGGACCACGGTCACCACAGGGCTACAATACAAGTGAAAGTTTCGGTTATCTGTAGTGGTACTATGGGATGCTTCCCACTTGGTTTGCTTTTGCCCAACTAACCCGCAATGATCACAGTAGAAACATCTGGCAACAACGCTTCCCACGGCACGATTCAGAGTTCACGCGCTCGCTTATTATTGGCTGCAGTATTTTGGCCGTAGTTTGGAAACAGTGCTTCTGAGACCCAAGGTTCCTACCTTTTTCTAACTCTTGGTGCGGTACCCCGACCCGTGGTTTGAACGTGAATGTAACCTTTACGATCACGCTGTGTGTGTGTGTGTGTCTGTCATATATATATATATATATATATATACACATACACACACACACACAATCGTGCATAAAATTTTAACTTTTAAAAAAAAAGTGACTGGCCATATTTGCTGCGCTTATGTGCACGAGACACACTTCATTATATGATACTATATAATTGTTAGAATGTTTCTGTAGAGATTCAATTTGTAAGTTCTACTAATAGGAAAACATCTTAAAATGTTCAAATTACACACGTATATGCAGGTGAGATACAAAATGTTTGACCTTATAAAGGGTGCCGTCTACTAGAATAGTGAAGAGGTGCGCAGACCTTTAACAATCCTGATTTCATTTGAAAACCATTCAACATATTGTTACGCAGTTAGGCTACGAAAAGCATTAACTGTTATCGTTCCTAACAAGTATTTTTTTGAGCGTGAAAGTAACAGAATCGGGAATTGATGCTGATTTTTATGTAAGAGTAATCATTTTACGATATTCTGAATATTATAGATGATCACCGTTAAACCAGGTATGCACCTGTAACTGTAAATAAGCCACTATAATCGGGCTGGACTTGGAGAGTGTTTTTAAGAATGTAACCTTTTGTGGATCACAAGAATATTATTGGCGAACTGAAGTAAGTCGAACTTCGACTTTACGTTATTTATGGGCTATAGATACACTCTGTAAATTTTCTTTATCACATTCATAATCCCACTGGTGCATAATCACCATATAAAGATTAGTAAAATTAAATACCTGAATGCCATGTAATAAAAAGTTAACTTTATTGATTTTCGTCTAATTTCACAATACACAGAATTAGTAATCCGGCGATTTGGCCCTTTTATTATTAAAGATTGTGTTGACATCTGTATGCAATCTAGAGTGAGGCAATTGTGGTTAACATCTCACGTAGAGGGCACGTCACCACACCGTATAAGAAGTGCAGCCTACTTTTAGTAGTGCAAATTTTGGGAGAAAACGGATGTGTGTACCAATGTTGAAAAGCTCTATAAATAAAAACACTTATGAAGTTTTCATCTAATTTGTAATATTTCGTTTTAAAATTGGGAAGTTGAAAATAATTTGTAGAAATTTGATCTTTGCCACCCCCTCCCCCAAATATTGTTAATGAGCTTGACGATGCAAAGCAGTACATCCGTGCAACATCTACTTTAAGGCATCTTTCCTTCTATTTCAATTATGATCTTGTACGTGAAAGCGATATCCAGCGTGTTCCTTTTACTGCCCATGTCGTAAAACCACGTCAAAAATTGAAGTATAAAATGCTACACAGGTCAATAATTTTAATCAAAAGACATAAAACCCAAAATTGTTATCAAGAAACCAAAGCAAGCACGAGTGTAAATGACTACTTTGCAGATTACTGAACCTGGTTGCATGTAGGTGGTAGTATTTTCTTATCGTGAGGGAGTGGGGGACGCAGTTGCTTGGAATATGTGGGAGGAGTTTGCAAGCCGCAAGAACACACAGTGGCCAAAGGATTAACCTTACAGTGAGAGCAGGAATTGCATGTGAGGATGATGATGCTATGTCAGACATAACACGGCCATGAAAATGGTCGTAATCGTAAACTCTCTTCACACAATGTCCCCGTACATGTTTCTTCTGATGTTAACAATTATTCATGGGAAATTTTTGCATTTTTTTACCAAACAGAAGTTGAGAGTTCTCACTAGAAGAGCCTGCTACTGTATAGTCATGTATGTATAGCACCAAAGGAAATTAACCCTCTGTAGCCATTAACACTACACCTCAAATATTGAAACAAAAAACATATTGCCTACCTTGGAGCTTTGGCACACGAAAGGATACGTATTTCCATAAAAAACAAAATTCAGTAGGGCTAAGCCACTTTCGTACAAAAACAGTATTCTGCAAAGAGAAGCGTGATACATTACTATAGGAAGAAAAATTTGGTAATATTTTTATATGAGATGTTTTCAAGTGTTTCATAGGCATTAAAATAATACTTTTTTGTAGTTTTCAGATACTGGAAAAGTGTCCTAAAAGATTCTATAGAACTGGCGACAATGGCACCAACAATATGTCAGTGGTGACGTGTGTGTGTATTAGGAACAGAGTGCGTGTGCATGTGTATATATATATATATATATATATATATATATATATATATATATATATATATATATATATATATATATATATATATATGACACATGCACGCATATATATATACACACGTGCACGCATATATATATATATATATATATATATATATATATATATATATATATACACACACACACGTGCGCGCACACACACAGAGTTCACTGTTTGAAATACTGAACTTAATAATATGTGAAACTATGAAAGAATTACAGTACACAATTTTTGGCACGTTCCAAAGTGGATAATATTTTTTGAGATGAGATATTGATTGTACATTAATCAACAATGCTACTTTCGACACCAAAACACTAAATGCGGCAAGACGAAATTAATAATGAACAAAGAATTTTGTGCTTGTAATGACCCTGTGATGTATAATTTGCCAGAACTGATGCATCAGGAAATGACACAAATAAAATTTTTCACAAATACACGGAAGAAACGTCACTGTCACTAACATAAACTTTATTGATGAAGGAAAGAGGGAAAGGGGGAGTGCAAATGTGTACAATTGTTATGTCTTAAAAGAAAATATTTATCAGATACAGGAATGAATACATCTACGGTACTGTATTTACATTTACAAACTTATTATTTTCTTTATCACGTGTTCCTGCACTGTAAGATTGTTAGGTAAAGTATAATGGAAAACATACAAGGTATAATTAACCTAACCTAATTAACTGCAGAATTTTCTGTGCATGTTTTGTCTAGAAAATATCTATGAAATAAACATAGTGCCTACTGTCATTTTATAAATATGTAGCCCCTATTCCATTAATATATATTTGTGTTGCATAGGCCTAAACAAAACATCAAACAGTGTAACAAATGTTTCGATTTTCAACTATTCAATAAACAGATTTATATCCTATAAGAAAATAATTTATGTACATTAAAGTAAAATACTTTGCACACATTTGTTACCATTGAAATCTAAAACAATTAGGGAAATTTATAACAAAATGATGTGAAAAATTAACCTAAATACAAGGCAGGAGTGCCAATGATCTGATGCTGTACTAAGCCTGATGATAGTAAAGATTTATACCAATTATATTTCACAATTTTTCAATTATTTTTGTTTTGTAAATAGCTTTCATGGCATTTCTTTATTATAGTCAACAGGCAATGAAATTATAGGGAAATAAAGGAAGCCATCATATTTGGTTACACGAGCAACATTACTGACAAAGTAGTTTTTTTTTTTTTTTTTTTTTAAATATATATTTTGAAGCATTTGTTTGTGAAGTTTTAACCTACGGGTAGTTACAATTCGGTTCTTATGCATTAAGTTAGTAAAGCACAGTAAAATATATGATAATCATTATAGGATTTGAAATATATTGTGTATAAGCAGCATACCAAGTTAATATGTTTCCTACAAAAATAAGTATGGTATTGCACACTGCATTTGCAAAAATTTGGAGGGGGAAAAAACTGGTATTGTTATAACTGAAACTTACTTGCTGCAAAACACTGTTCTTCAAATTTTTCCAGTCTACATTTTTTGCTATTTAACCACAGATATTGGAGACATTTGCACTAAAACTGTTCAAATTGTATTTCACTACCACCACAAGAAAATTAGCATTTCTCATAGCTAAAAGACAACTATTGTACCTGGATGGTGAATAAAAATACACTATGAAGCTTTTGCTTGTTTTATAAAGAACTACAAAAATATTTTTTCAACTGCAGAGAGGAGAGAAAAATTACACTGCAAAAAATTACACAGAAGAAAGACAAATAAAAGTTGGAAATAAATCATATGTAAAGATACAGTATTGTACTTAAACCCATTGATAACATTTGAGTACCTGACTAATTAAATTAGTCGTCTACAGTATTTCAAATACTGGATGCAACTTACATTTATCACAAAATAATTAAAGCTGACTCAGCTAATCCTCACATCACACAGTTACATTCTACATCATATACTAAATATACATTTGTAATGATAAAGAGACAAAACATTTTTAACTAAAAAAATTACATACAAACTTCCTGATCATAAAGCATTATAAAATAAAAAATCTTTGCATTTCAACCACTCAAATAACAAAATTTATTAAAGTGGTTTGCAGTGAAACCTCAATACAAACGTCGTAAATACAGTATAAACAAGTTATGTTTCCCCTAGGAATGAAACACGAACTTAAATATTTACATTAATTTGCAATTAAAACCTTTTTATAACACAAAATTATATTTTTCAGTTTGTTTGAAAACTTGCTTGCTGCCTGTTTAGTTGTAAAAAAAAAAAATACTAAGGAATTACTTTTCCTGCATTTTTGCTGACAAGGAAACAAAAATACTGTATTCATCCAAAATAACGCTGTTTTTATACTAACTGATTTAATTACAAATATGTGATACACTCACTCATTGTAATCACAAATTTATGTCATAGGAATATGAGGTTAGAAAATATTTGTTGCTCATAACCTAGCATTAAGCAAAGGACCAAGCACTTTGAGAGAAGTGACAGAAATGTTAACCAACAGCGCAAGTAGTCTACAGGCGATGGCTGCTGAGCTGTTATCTTTGCAATATCTACTTTCATTCATATTTTATTAACTGCTTGTTTTGTTCATATTTTTTAGTTTTGATTTGTGAAATGGATGAAGATAAAAAATGTGGCACCACAACAAAAAATTAAGTGAAAACCGTTCAGTGCAGCTACTGTGCACACTTAAAAATTGTTTGTGTCAAATTAAGTTATGCAAGCAATTATCAAGATTCTCAGAAATTTGACATTAAGTAATTAAAAGTTACATTTGTTAATGGAAAGCAGTTTCAGCTACTTTAATATGTGCACCGTTGCATATAATGTTTAAGGGACAAATTCAAAAATTGTTTCTTCAATTTAGAAAACTACTTCAGAGTTCAACTAAAGAAAAAACTGACTAAGACAAATTTTGCAGGCAAGTAACGAATTGCATGTTAACATTATTTTCAAATGCAGTATACTTTGAAACGGCCAATATCTGTAAATTAGATTGGCGATAATTATTTTCATGTTTATTATACTTTCAATTTCTCATAGTACAATTTTATTAGCGCTACTTATCTATTTTCAAAGCAATACAGTAATACGTCGGCAAGTAAAATAGTCATAGTGATGACAATGTTTGTACGGGATGGATTAAACGTTAAAAAAATTTGTAAGACATTTTAATGTTTGAGCACTACTACAAGCCTCATAATTACAAAATTAATAAAGTAAAAATCCCTTGAGGTTTGTATTAAATTAATTTTACTGTAAACCAGGGATGGCTAGAGTCCATTCTTCGATAAATCAACTCTCTTGCAAGATTCAGGAATTTGACATTTTGGAATATGAATTATCAATTCAGTTACTGTACCATTATTATGGACGTAGCCTCTAAAAGCAGTATTGATGCATAGCTGGAATATGACATTATGAATTACTTATATATGTGCAATACACCCTCTTTACCCCCCATAAAACAAAGAAAAAAAAAGTAACTCTGCAGTAGTTAGACACAAGGCATTTTGAATTCTAAAATTACCATCATCAAAGCAGTTATTAATGCTACAACCATAACTTGATAGAGCCTAATAGAGGTTACAATAAACACATCAAACCAAAATTTTTTATTTAAAAGACATTTTTTATTTTCAAAATTAAAATTCTACCTTTTACTGCCACATGTGTAAACAAAAATACCTATATGGCGGGCTAGCGAGTTTCCTTTCGAGTTTTAACATTCAAGGTAGAGCATCAAAATTTTACATCACGATAGGTTTTGTTGCATGTTTGCGATGTTTTAAAAAATTAAATTTTTTAAATTAACAAAAACAATTACTGTAAAACAATCACTATTAAAAATAACTACTACTAATGTTCACACTACTCACAACACCAAATTGAAGGAGTCACTTCGGAAGTTGTCTGACAACTTCAACTGGTGTCGAGACTAATACAAATTTATAAAAATGACTTTGGCATCTCTTTTCTTACTATAGTAGTATACATGTTATGTTTCAAAACAACACAACCAATATTATAAAACATATTTTATACAAGAAAATTGGAATACGATACAGAATTTGAGGAGAGTAGGGAACTTAACTAGACCTATCTCTACTGGGAACTTATGCAGAAGAATGTACCTTAACTTACAACATTTTTAAAAAATCCTTTGGCTTGTTTACATTTTTTCTGTAACAAAAACATTACACCTTTCAATAAACATTCAAGTCATAGTGAATCACTAATCAGATTATAGTGAAATCTCAGTATAAAGTACTTCAGTATTAAGTACGAATTTTCATTACAAAGTACATTAATTCCAAACACCTAGAATGTGTTTTTAATTTAGTAACTGTTCAGTTTTAAAGTATTTTCAATATTAAGTAGTATACATTTTTAGTTCCCTTCAAGTACTTTGTACTAATGAGATTTCACTGTACTAAGAATCACCAGACCTGACGTGTCAAATCATCAACTTTGTACTTTAATACTAAGTGGTGCAGTGGTGCACAGGAACAATAATTCTGATGACAGTGTACAAGATGTGATTCAAACTATAAATACTGTACTAATACATAGGAGTAGTCCAAAAGTAACAGCTACAGTATTCACCTAAGGCTCACGACCAGGATTTGTTACCAAATTTCTCCACATACCTAGGATTGACAATGTGTGAACAATATAAAAAAAGTGACAAAGTGTAATCTTTATTATAACTTTAAAGTTGCAGACACTATATTCCCAACTCATCAACTGGCAGTCAGTTCTGCTTTTGGGGACAGCGTTGGGATACAAGATCCTAAGGTGTTTATGGAAAGTTCCAAGGTTACCACAAGTGCAGAAAAATTTTAAGTAGACATATTTAAATAGTAAACCTGTACTGGACTTTCCGCCCAGTCCTCATTCATAACAAGCTGTGAATGT
>PNEQ01057629.1:14173-31196 GCA_003012365.1 Medauroidea extradentata
GTCATGGCACCGCAGCCACGTTCTTTAGTAAACTGGTAAGCTTTCTCTCCTACTTTTGTCTTAGTTTAACTCTTGTCAGCTTTTCTCAGCGTTTAGTTTCCGTATGCTTTGCTCGTTGGTGCCATGCCGGCCGCGAGGGGAGCGGAACTCCGCGACGTCATATAATTTCACGATTGTTAATTTTGATTATTTATTTGTTAATTGCAACTGTCAACTTCACTTGTTTGCCATACGTTTATGTGTTAATCTTCTGCCGTGTACCGTTTAAATGGTCATTAATTAAATCACTGTCTTTCGCCTACATGAGAGTATTCCTGAAAGTAGTGTAGTTCCTTGAGTGCCCTGTTTGATCTGCCATTAGTAGCGTGTGTTGCGACTGTGGGTGTGGGGGTAACAAGGATACTTGGCTTTATCAGGCCCGTTGCCGTCGGCGACCCGCTTGAGTGATACGATACATGCCTTTGCTTATTTTGTAATAAATTGTGTCGTGAAACGGGCACAAACCTAGTAAAGTTTCCAGCCGTCGAAAAAGTCGCAAGAGCTACTTCTCTATCAACTCAGTACCACCCCTGCTCAAGATCAAGTTAGACTGCTGTTAGCAGACTAAACACAAAAAATGACGCAGTACAAAAAATGTAAACACTAGACATAATGAATCTCCAACCTACAATGAAGTACAGACTGTCAAAAAAGGAAGAAGAATCAAACAGAATATTGTCACTGTGTGAAGAGTAAAATTTAGGTGCTGGAAACAGAGAATTTTATTTTATCTTATGGTGACTTCAAAATGTATTGCACATGTATTGTATTGCCAGACACACTGTTGTCAGGCCATCCCAAAAGACTCTGCTCAGCTCAGATGGCTACGTGACTATTTGAAACAAAATCTGCTTGTTATGTCTGAATAACGATGGACATACACAGTTTCATCATGAAGAACAATTGCCACCCGCTGTGCTATATTGGAATCTCACACACACACAAGCATGCATACACAGCCTCTGAGATATAGCACTGTCTTTCTCTCTCTTTTGCTCTTTTGCACACACACTTCTCATATGCAGACAAACTCTACGAGTAACACAACATGCATAACATCAATTTATAAGTACTGTATATTTCGAAATACAGTGAACACTCGATAACTCGGACCTCGATGTCCCGGACTTCAGATAACTCTGACAGAATTTTTAAAAAAAAATTTAATACATTTTTATTAATTATATCTTGGTTAAAAGACATAAAAAATCGATTCTGCTGGATTTTAATTCATCACATATTTTAGAACAGTATTAAACTTTATAATGTAGTCGTCCATCGCTACTTAGCCTTTAATAAACCCACAGTAAATATCTGGCAAGTTACGTGTGATAAAACGTTGCTAGCGAGGTGCGCGACGCGCGAGTAAAGATGCAACACAGCAAGCCGACCTCTCACGTCTTTATCTTTCCTCCCTCTTCGTCCTGCAAGCCAGGCACGCACGTGTGTCGTAAACAAACATTTCAGTGTGGTGCTTGTGAAATGACGGTAACTACGGGTTACAATGAATACAGGGTTGCAAAACAAATTGTCCCGGGCATTAAAAAGAAAAATTAAAAATCATTGCTTTGCATTGCGATGTAGAAAAATTGGTGAGAAGGTTTTACGCACCCTTAACAACGATGTTTTTAAGAGCCGATGTGGGTGGTAAAAGAACAACACAACATCCATGCCCAAGCCCGACACGATGAGTCACGCTCGCTGGTTGATGATTCTCTGTTGATAACGTAACGGTGTCTGGAGAGTTGTAACGTTTTAAGCGTGAATCGGATTTGTTTATAAACTACTTCACGGGAAATAATAGCGTACATGTAATAGACCGTAAAATGTAAACGTCTTATGCGGGATAATTTTAAACGATTTTCATTGAGTGACGCACATGAATGGATTAACACGATTTTGTAGTCTTAATTTATCCGTTTTTACTATACACCGACAAAATATTTTTCTTTATTTTAGAAGAAATAGTCACGTTATGAACGAGTAAATATAGAAAAAAATGTACATTTGTTATATTCTACACCAAAAAAATCTGGAAGGTAATTTTTTTGAAAACCATTATAATGGCCTCACCCCATTTTTGGGCCTAAAATTTGGTCAAAAATATGCAGCGATTAGGCGAGTATATGCGGTAAATCTGTAGAACACGATTAAAATTTTATTGCTTTATAATATGACAATTCGTGTAAAAACAAAGCTGTAAATTATGTGTTCTATAATGCAATTTATATACATAAAACTAAATTTTAAAATTAGTAGTGTTAAAATGAGTTCACATAATGTACAGTGACCCTAAAGATTGTTAATTACAGTTATTCATGTATACGAGGAAAATTATTTTTATACCTTTGTAACTTTGTAGGAGGGTAGAGTAACTGTCAGGCTAGCAGTTGGCTGCTGCCCCTACGCTGTGACATACGGATGTAAGGCATTTTTCAATGTAAACATATTGTGTGAGATGCGCGTGGTCACGTGCGACGTTTGTATTGCATGAGGTGTGGGATGCGTGTGGTCACGTGCGGCGTTGTATTGCATGAGACTGTACCGGTTGACCTTGACTACTTCCTCTCGCAACCTCCCTAACTTATCTCCAACGATCATTTCTTATCTCTCTCACAGGTGCACGCATATTGGCTGTCGCCAGCCAGACAAAAACTTTAATGTGATAGAAGGTGCCTGGTGCCAGCTTCTAACACAGAGGTAAAAAAAAAAAAGTACCAGCCAGAAGTAGCAACATAAAAAAATAAATAAAGATCTGACTGCCCACATTGTTTGACATTCTTTTATAGTCCTCCACGTTACGTTAATTTTCCCACTGCATTGCGGCCCTCCCGTTACTTGATACAATAATTACGTTCAAAACAGTATTTATTGCAGCCTCTTTTGCTTGTAGAAATGATAGTGTACTGGTTTCCTCACGTTTCTTGTGATTAATGACTGACTACCCCTCCTCCCCGGACGCACCTCGATAACACGGACAAATCGTAACTCTGACAGCTTCTCCCCCCTTTTAGTCCGAGTTATAGAGGGTTCACTGTACTACCAATTTGAGTACCCTAAGATATATAATGCACACTACATTGTAATGCATAGTTAATATTTTGTTTATGTTTAAAATGTTTGTAAAATGAGTCCAAATACAAAAATGATCCAGAATGCTAAATTTCATTTTTAAAATGCTCTAAAATCAATTTCAAAATGCTATTTTTACTGGCCTCTATATATTAGTTGTAACTTGATCACATGGACTGGGTCACATTACAGAGAAAACCTACTTTACTCTAACACCTTACTTTTCATAAACTCCTATAGACTCCACATGGTTACACAACTACTATTTATCTGCGCTGTTTCCAACTGTACCAGAAACCAATGAGAAAATACCTTTCATCCAACAAGTCCACATTTTCTGGTCATGTTTATGAAGTACCGTAGATATATTTCATTTGACGAAAACTATTTCACCCTTTGGCAACTCTGCTGTACTCAGACCATGGAATGTGCTTACAGGTAACAAACCTGGTCACCATGGCAAAAAAAAATTAAGAACCTACCACAGAAGTCGTGTTGCCAAAGGAGAAAAAGGAAGGACATGGAAATATTGCTGTCACAAACAAACACCTCTTCCTCCAATCTTCCCACATCAAGATTCAAGTTATTGGCTACGTGTGAAGTATTCTATGGCAAGCGGTGCTAAAAAAATGACTACGTATATGTATTTAACTCTCAGTAGCCTTCGAAACCATTACATTGGTAGGGGCAGGTACGTTGTGACGTGAACACACTTTTTCGGTGTACAATTTTTCCTTTATTGTCAGTTAATGAGGGTAATTTCAATTAATAATGTTTACCCATCCAGTATCTCAATCACAGCAAGAGTCACTGAACCACGTGGGCAATTCTGCAGCAACATGGTGATTCACCTGTAAGCTCATACCTCAAGGTTGGGTACTAGGAGGTGGGTGGTACTATGATGTTTGCCTGTTTTTTTTTTGTTCCCCCGGCTCACCCGACCATCAAGACCAACATGGTGTGCCATTTGGTCATTGGTACCAAGTGAATCTGAATGGTGAACTGTAAACGTGCCATGCTCCAATGTTAAGTAATAGTCTAGTATTTACTTCTAAAATGGTAAAGATCTCCCGGTGGTTGTAAAAGTAATAATTTTGGTAACTAGTAAACGGAATTTCCCTTTCAGGATTAGTTAACAATGTTTACGTAATCTAATTGTAAGTTATCTGCATTTTAATGTTGCTAAAATGTCAGTCCCTACAGTTACATTGTACCAGTATAACGATAATTGCAGTGATGCTGCTAAGCCAAACCTACCTTTAATTTGAATATTAAATTATTAATTGCTTCTAACCACCAGTGTTAAAGGCAGGGTGAATATAACCACGGATGTCAAGGCTTACTAAGGATTTAATTAGGTTAATTATCCCAGGATTTTCCAGTTGTGTAAGTTTTACTTACTGAATTTATTTTATATATATATTTTTTCAGTAATAACAGTAACTTAGTGTGGATTTATGATACAACCAGGTTTCATTGCTACATTTAGATGCGTCATTTCCACAGTTGAAGCATTTGAACTGATCTATGTATCCATTCGCGAGCGGCGGTTTTATTTTTACTAAGCCTTGATCTGCAAAGTTATGTAAACCCTGTAAGATGCAACACCTATTAGATGTTATATATATTACTGTTTATATTCCGCTTAATTAGAATCAAGTGTAATCGTAACGGTTAATTAAAAGGTCCGCCGGAACACATAGTGTGGGTTGGCAACCATGCGCGGACGGAAGGAGGTCGCTGTGAGTTTTTTGCTCGCCCCAGTCTTTGAGTCGGCGAGGTGCGCGATGGACGTGCTGTCTGGGACTGTTGCACGCCACGTGGTGGCTATGTGGAAGTCCTTTGTACACATTACAGCGAAATGCGCTAGTTTCTCTCGCGAGTATATTTATTTTGTTTTTAGCCGGTTGTGTAGCCGGTAAATGCGTACGGCTTTGAGATTAATTCAGGTGAGGTCGGTACTGCCGCGAGTTATCTTGTAGGCCTCGGCATGGAGTGCGAGGGATAGTACTGCTAGTAATTCGTCCTACTATGTTCTGATCCCGCCGTGGTTATATGCTGTGTCTTCAGCGGACCTTTTAGGCTGTTATTAACAGTTACTTTGGTTAGAGCCCACCGGGAGTGAAACCATATGGTTGTAACGGCGATGTATTGTGTTGCATAAATAAACAAGTAAGTAAATTACATACTTGAGATTGAAGGCGTTATGTGTTTTGATCTATCTATTGAACTGTGTCGTTGATGGTAATGTGAACTGCCTCCCCCCTCGCATTTCGAACCAGCGAACCACCTAGGACACTAGATATTCTCGTGCCTCCGCTGACTATGCTGTAGAGACTGATTTCCTCGGGTTGAACTAAGGTACAGGCCGCGGTACCAGCACAACGTACATCAGCCAGTAGTGAGTTAAGAGGTGAGGCACAAATCCTCCAATATTATTCATCAGTCTCTGCAACACAACTGCCATGTGCATATGTAGTTGAACATAATATCACTTGCCTCACAACACCACCACACTTCGCCACTAATGCAAGCACTATGTATGCCAGAACCTGTGTCTCTGCCAGCAACTATTCTGCATACTAGTGCTCAGAACCCTCGCCAGCCAGACTTTCCAAGAGGCACGTCAGTAACCTGAACTTATGTCAAGCTTAGCTTCTAATGCTGCCTCAATCAAATATCATGATATTACTAATAACAAGAACGCTATTCATTACAAGCCTTCCACCAGAAGACTGATGTGAGGAAAATTAACGGGAAAGAAAACGAGAGCAATGTAATGTCTTGTATTCCAGCACCATATATCCTGAAATGGAAAAAAAGATTGCTTTACTTTTGAACTGCTCCTCACAAGAATACTGCTGGGAAATATTCCATTGAAACATAGAAACAAGGCATAAGGGCAACAATAGGAAATACTGTACCCTAAAGCCGGGGACAGACTATCATCACATTACGTGAGCTCACGTGATGTGTAGCGTGCGGACGAAATGTGAGTAGGCAGTGGAGCCTGGATTCAAATGGCACAGGTGCACACTGTCGTCACTGTACGCACGTCACATAGAAAACGAGTATGGCGAGCACCTCAAGTCGCTCACATTTTCTGTTTTAACACATTTCGTGAGGCATGAGCTACGTTACTAGTGCTCGGTATGGAGGAAATGCTCATAGAAGCAGTGCAACAACGGGAATTTATGTTACGATACAATGTCTAAAACCTACAGAGATCAACATATGAGAGGCAATGCCTGAGAAGATACAGGGAAAGAATAGCATGTAAAACAAATTATAGACGCAAACATTTATTTTACACGAATAAAGGGGCAAGCCTTTTAAGTGTATGAAAGGTACAGCGTCGAGCGGACGAGTGGAATACTCATTCGTCAATAAAATATGAACTACTCATAAAAATGCCATGAGATTTTTTCCGAGTAGATATTTTATCAACGTACGTTAATTTACTTAGCACTGAACGGTAGTATGCTTTACATTAGAGTAAAAAATTAAAAACTGGTTTTAGAAATACGAGGGCTTGGACACCCCAACATCTACTAAAATGGAAAACTGCCATTTCTATAATTTGTAATATGATAATATCTAGGCCTCCATAACAACCGAATTTCAAAAATACATACTCACGTTTTCATTTGAAAATAATTTTTCTATCTGGAAATCTCTAGGCGAGAGGTTTATGGATGCTAAAATTATTTTCAAATGAAAACGCCAGTATTTTTAAAATCTGTTAAGAGGTCTTGATATTACCATATTAAAAATTATAAAAATGACATCTTTTAAATTTTTGTAGATTTTGTGGTTTGCAGCTCCTATTTCTCTAAAAACAGTTTTTAGTTTTTTACTGGAAAGTAAAGCACGCTACCGCCCAGTGCTATATAAAGAAACGTACGCTGATAAAACGTCTACTCGGCTAAAAAACCTCATCAAATTTTGATAAGTAGTTGACATTTTATTGACTATTGAGCATTCCAGTCGTCTGTTCGACATCGTACACTGGAGAAAAAAAAAACTTATTGGTCACTACAAAATATTTTGTCATTATGGACATTACAAAATTTTTTGTAGTCGCCACTAAAAATTATTGCTATCACCAATAAGATTGAGTGACTGCAAAATATTTTGTAACCACTACAAACAATTTTGGTGAGGTTTAAAAAATATTTTTGTGTACCTTTCCATTCCCTTTAAGTATGTGTACACATGCACTGTAATAAAAACATTTTGAAACAATCTCCAAGGACATTAGCTTGCTAAACTGTAATATTCATGATAATGTACATGCTATATTGTTAGACAGTTAATGAAATTCATCTGTGACAGCGTCACAAACAGTTCGTATCAGTCCGACAGTACTGAATCCTAGACGGTAAGTGAATATGAGGCTTCAGTAGGAGTTGCCAGTGGCTAGGACCCTGGAAAATACAAATAAGAACAGAATAATGTGTCTACTGTGTTCTGTAATAGGCTACTAGTACTAAC
Organism: Medauroidea extradentata; assembly: GCA_003012365.1. Lineage (NCBI taxonomy): Eukaryota > Metazoa > Arthropoda > Insecta > Phasmatodea > Phasmatidae > Medauroidea > Medauroidea extradentata. Next base: position 21,779 of record PNEQ01057629.1, read on the forward strand.
GGAACTTCTTAGTTAAAACTTACACGCGACAAAATCTAAGATTGAGCAGCGATTGCGGCGCCGTACTTAGGCATCTTCATTTGAGAAAATTGTGCAGATATGGTATTAACTGGTGTTTTAAGCAATTTTACTCAATTAATTTAACACTTAATTTACTATAAAGCTAAACATAGTACACCTAGATAGATTGTTGACTGTCTTTCTATTAAGAATTTGACTACCTGCGATAGTTTCGAACCGAGACACCCGTACGAAGTGTAACAGAGATTTTAGAGAAAGTTTTTTACTATGAAGTCCTCTTATCTACCATGGGCTGTGTAACATGTTCTCTTGCAGAGTGATTCGGACTTTGCAGGATTTTGCCTTATTGTCATTAATAATTTTCTAGATACAGTTAGTGAAATTTACACCTTTTCCGAGACATTTGTGACGTTAATTGCTTTAGACTATAAGATCATGCAGAAATTCAAATTCCTCTTTTGCTATTCTAAAGTTCATTTCATAGCAGCTGGGGTACATTCAAGCTGCTTGATTAAATTATGAAATTCACCTTTAATTTTACGTTTCATGTTAATATCATGGATCCAAATGTTTCCTCGGCCGACATTTTATTCACCGCTTCAGTCGCACATACATTTTCGACGTCTTTTTCACTTTTCTATGAACTACTTGAACTACACACCTCGAGGGCTGTTATAATGATTGTGGACTACATGTAGTATTGTGATGTAAGGGTAGTGTGTGCATGTGTCACGTCATGTGAGATCACGTGATGTGACGTGTTGGTAGTATGTCCCCGGCTTAAGGGAGAGTACTGGTAGGTCTTATCCGAGAGCCCTGGTTAAAGCAAGCCTAGGGATTTACATATTACATTTTATTAGATGGAGCTCAGTATCCATCAAACCTACATATACAGTATGCCTTGGTTGGTTATCTCAGTGAAGAACACATTACTGTAGAATCTGTTAGGATGTTTGTTTAAATATCCTGAAAACTACGAACAAATACATTAAAACCCCTTCACAGTATAATGACTTATTACGACTGTATTCTGAGAAACCATGGGTGTCAAAATAGGGGTTTTACTGTATTTATAATGGCTGCCCATTTTTAACGACCCTACTCTTTGGAACCACGAGGGGTTATTGTGGCAAGGCCGTACTGTAATTGCATAGTCAAAATAAACACTAAAAAAGGAATTCATAAATGTTTTATCTTAATTTTTTTAGTGCAGCAATTTGTTTTTCTTCTCAGTACAAAAAATTGTATTTTGTCCAAAAGTCACACTATTAAAAATTCAACGCCACCTAATGGAATTTAACATGTAAATCCCTATCCTTGCTCATGCCAAGGTTCTCAGGAAAGCTGTGGCCTTAAAGGCAGGGGAAGGGGGGGGGGTGACAGCACCAAACTCTAGCAACTTCTCAACCATAAAAAATTTAATGACTAGATCAGCAGCTGCATTCAAATTTTTCACCTCCTGCAGTCAATCTTGTCTTTTTTACTTATTTAATTTCTAAAATCACACATTAGATTTTCAAGAAACGAAAAGGGTGCTATTGTGCACCTACATAACTTGCAACAGTTTCTTCTCATGATCAAACAAATGTGGCACACCTTCAATGTACAATCTCTAACAGTTTTACAGCATTTAATACTTAACCAATCAATACTGAGAGCTTGAGAAACTTGTAATGTCACACTTCTACAATAGACTGATGAGACCAAGGCACACAAATCTATAAAGAAACAACTGCAAGTGAGGAAAGAACATTTTCAAACAGCTGACAAATGCACAGCTTGCTTGGCTAATGAAGCAACCACCATTAAGTTAAAAACATACAGTTAATACTATAAAGAAAATACACCACACACAGCAGTAAGTGATGTACACATTACTCTCATAAACAATTATCATTACTCTTGTAGAAAAAAAATTTCTTTTTTCGTTACATTTATGGTCTCCACAGATTACACTTACTTATACACAACCATGCAAACAAGTGACATTGTTACAAATAAGGAAAAGAGAATGAAAATAAATAGCATACAATTCTAAAGTCCACATATACTTTGCATAAAAAAAGTACACATTTTTCAAAGGAAGAAAATGTGGAACTTTGAATTTAATTTTTCAATATGAGAAAACATTTAGTATATTTTAAAACTTTAATGTCTAACGTAATCACATATTAGAAGCACCATTTCCACCATATTTTCTGCCATACGAAACAGAGTTTAGGTAAGATTGAGGGAGGGAAAAAAATGTTCACCTTATTTAAAAATTTGCAGACACCTCAGACAACCTGCAAATATACTTGACAAAAAATAAAATGCTACTAAATTATATGACTTAATATAACATTAGCACACCAGGAATGCATATAATTATTAACATACAGAAATATCATACTTTCAGTATTGAACGTCAACTCCTGAAGACTTTTGAAATAGTGCACAAATTTTTGGCAAATAACCGTGTTCAAGACAAAGAGAGTATCTATTTCATACACTGTAAAATTCAATTAGGAACAGTTTTAAATGTTGTCACTGAAATAACAGATCTTGCTTAAAGTAGGTTTTACAGCTCTGAAAATTTTTTAAAACTACATGCATCACATAACTGGTCACATCAAATGACAAATGAAATACAACAGACACAGTCAATTACGTTTCCAATGTTTTATGCTGTAGCTTGACTAAAATACATGTGCTTCTTGTATCTTATATTGTCTCGGAGACCTACAGTATTTACAAACGTGTCGTATACAGGACATTACGTCTACTAAAATTTGTGATTACTTATAACCCTCTATGACAGAAAATATAGTGGATCTGAATACAACTGACATATTCAGCTATGTTTCCACAAATAATTTTAGTACTATACTTAAAACAACTTTTGCATAGTTACATAAATATTTTCCGAAAAATTAGGGTTTGTGAAAGGTTAGACAATTAAGTTCTGTCTGCTAACTAGATACATTTTTAGAGTCATAATACAATTCATATAATGATGGGGAAACAACACAACTATCAAATAAAATTAAATAATAAGTGAGCAAGGAACTTCACCTCGGAGGAGGATTACATTTTGGCTGGACCATGGTTGAATCCAAAACCTCCCCTCATCCCTCCTGGAGGTTGGTTAAATTTTCCAAAGGGTGGAGGAGTGTTGAAGCGCATGGCTGGCGGCTGTTGGGGAAAGAAGTTTGATGTAGGTGGAGTCAAGTGACCAAGAGGTTGTGATGGTTTGACATTCGCTCCAGCAGCCATGAAGCCATTCCTGTTATTGCCACCCCCGTAACTCCTGGCAGGCTTGCTGTTGAAACGGACCCTGCCACCTCCGTAGCCGAAAGCAGTAGGCAGTGTCGTGCCATCATCAACCTGGTGGTTAGCTCTCCCACCCCTTCCTCCTACCAATCACACACATTTAACACACTACTTTACAGATTCTTATACTGTAACGTGTAAATAACATATACTAGAGCATCTGTTTCTTTTGTTTAAACAGCACGACAATAAGTATGTTAACAATTTTACTGTAAGGACACTGCAGATTAATGAATCCATACAGATGTGATTCTCTTTTAGCACTAGTCTAAGGCCACCTCTACTGATACTTTATGGCAGAAGTGTTCGTCTAATGAATAACATGAATAACAACAACAATAATAATAATAATAATAGCCTTATACAACTACAATACTGTATTTAATGTGCACAGGTGAGAAAATTCTATTTTGGAATTCTAATTTGGAATGAAGTTATTCAATACTTATCGAAGCAAAAGTGATGTACAAAGGGGACAGAGGTCGGCTACAGACTTTCTTGAATCATAGGTAATAAAAATCTCGATCCAGTCACCTTCCAAACAAACAAGCAAAAAGAAAATATCTGTCCATTTATTTATGCGCTACGATGCCACAGACAGACATGTCAAACTTATAACACCCGTATTTTTGCATCAGGTGTTAATTAGTATTCATTAACTAAAGCACCAGAAATGTAAACGAAAAAACCTAAAACAAAAGTAAAAAGGATGCCATAAAACATTAAAAAACATTAAAAACACAAAAATTTTCAGCCACATGGCTTTTTTAAGGACAAAGAGAAAGAATAATTTTTTTCCTCCTGATTATCATAGTTTATAACATGCAGTCTAAACCAAACTTCTACAAACTCCGACACCATGACCATCCAAAGATAAAAATCACGTTTTGTCACTTTTTTTACTCATTTATTCTGTACTACCATTATTCCGATTGTACCTGCACACTGTGTGGCTGTAGTTACTGAAAAGCGAAAAATTATGAAAATTAACTGTGCAACGAATAGGCAGCGTCACCAGGACAATCTCAGTGTTTCGCAAAATACTTGAGAGAAAATACTGAGGGGCGAAATGGAATCATGCTTGATAACCGAAAATACTGCAGAGAATTTCGGCATCTGGTGGAATACAGTTCTAAAGTAAGTACAGTTTACCTAGTTATTTTGCTCTATAAACTTGTGAAACATGACATCTATAATGATTTTAGGGTCATGTACTATATCTATTTTTATAAAAGTGTATTTTGTGTGTATTTATTAAAAACATACTGGCTTAGGGAATGTTTATGGCAAAATGTTATTTTCACTTTTCATTTCTAGTTTAGTAATTTATAGTAAAATACTGCTGCCAAAAAGAGGTTTAATGTATTTTGACCTAACATTTTCTTTAACCATGAAAATAATAATTTAATAAAGGTGTAAATAGCACGTATTCAGCAAAAAGGAAGTTCAAAAATTTCATGTCAAAAACAGATAACTCATTTCACTTTAAAACTGATATGTGTAAACATTGACATGTGTGACTGTTTCAGTGTCTCTTTTGACAGGTAATGACTGTAAAGAAAACTTGACAGCTGGTAAAATCAGAAAGTGGCATATGAATACATCCAAGATCTATTTTCGTGGATGAACACAGTAGTCTTATTTCCAAACAGGATCCAGTACCGTCAAATGACAAATACCAAAATTAAATTATTTCTCGAGTAGGGTTTTCATTTTGCAGGTTGGTATTTACTTATATAAGGTGTTTACGAAAAGTAACCTGCTAGAGATACGTAGCTTGGTTCATTCCACTTTGATCAAATATTGAACTACTAAGAGTCAAATATGGCGGCAAATTCTTAACGTTCATTTTTATAGGCCGGTTTTGCACTAAAATATAGTAACTTTTCCTGGTAACACTAAATTTAGATTGATATTTCTGTCCTTTTCATACTCCAAGCTTTAACAATGAACACACACAACTTCGTTGAATTCAAATGCAAACAATTTAAGCAAAAAGTACAAACTGAAAATTTACCTGACATAAACAGAATCATCTAAATTTTAAATAAATATGGACATAATTAAGCAAACTGTTGTTATTACTGTTAAATGAGTAATTTCTAATTACCAAATTCAATGTCAATTATTTTAAGAAGAATTAGTTCACAGTTACTCAAATTGATTATCTTATCTATGAAGAAACATCCACTGACGTGCTGGCTTTTAACAAATAAATTACAAATTGTTCTTAACAAATTTTCAGACACCATTGTTAGAATGACCATGAGGTCTACATTGTAAATGACAAATAAAATTGTAACATGTAATATTAATCTAGGGTCTGGGCCCGAGCCACGCTATAGTACAGAGGGTAGGTTACTGCAGCTATTTATCACAAAAATATTTTATCATTTAAGTTTACCTTGTACTTACTGACCAATATTACAATTTTCCTTAATCATAAGTGAGTTAATTTTGCCATTATGGAATTCATCCGTGTTTCACATTTTATCTCTATTGTCAGACAACCATTTTATCCTGGGTTTCTCTAATTTTTAGAAACTAACAGAATTTACACTGGATAATGCAAATCAATTACTGTACTCCCAATGTTTATACACTATACTCGAAGATAATATATTTCATTTATATCAAGATTCATGATAAAATTTCCAAGCATGCTAATATTACAAATGAGATAGCGTTCACTAATCTGTTTTAACGTAATTAGTGTGACTTGAAGCTATTGAACTATAAACAATAAATCCTGATTCCTTATTATAACAATTTTTTTAGAGTTTTACAGTTTCCAAAGGGTATTCTGCCTAAATAGGAATTCAATATTTATGTACTACTGCATTTGGTCTTACATATGAAGTTGGTAAACTTGCAAAACGCCACCATTCATATTAAAACTACCAAATTTGCAGACAACTTTTAGTACGCAACATGTTAATAGAAAATTATTCTATATTAAGAGGAAACTATAAGACACTTATAATTGCGTGTTTATCATTCACGCTTACATAAAAAATACAGTAATCTGACATGAAACTTTTTTTTTTTTGAGAAAAATCTCAATTTCTGCGCTTAATTTTACAAGGCAAAATTTGGATTAAAAACATGCAGTGTGTTTTCTGGCAATGAAAATTCATATGTATCGCTCACAATTTTCAGAGCTATGTAAAAAGGCTACATCGTGTTGAACAAGTTAGTGGTGGCATATACAGTATGTATACGTAGAGCCAAAGGTACTGGGCCACATCTAATTAAAAGTAATATGTAACTCCCTATCCATGTCCTCACTGTGACAAAGTAGGCAGTGTCCTCAAGCTGTTAACATTGAAAGAATAAAAAAACAGCCATTTGCTGTTTAAATGGAAAGATAAGTTATTTGAGAAAAGATGAAGCCACCCAAATCCCAAATTATAAGAAACATTTGTAAACAGTTAAATTTAACAAACAAGAAAAGTGAAACTATTACATTAAAAGGGGTGAATATTGAAATAAACATAATTAAATACAGTATAGTAAAAAGATGAAGGGTAGCTGCTATACTTTGCAAGCAAACAATTTCTCAATAATTTTTTTAATTGAGAATACCTTACAATGTGAATAAATTGAAACTAACTTACAATGCGTGAATTTTACTTTAAAACCCTGCAGACTTTGTATGTACATAAAGGTATGTATCATGGCTAGAGTATCAGTAGACACCATTTTGAGCTGCCAGACCGCCATGGTTTCATCATTATAAATAATTCTAATGTATGTAGAATAGTTACCGGTATTGTGAGGCGGTCCACCCACCACATAGGCCTTTATTGTTTCCTATTTTTATTTTATTGTTTCCTTATGTTTGACTTATTGAATTTGCTAAATTATCTATATAATTATTTTGAGGTATTGTTGGCAGGAGTTTGGTAAGGTATTGTTTGGCTTTTATCTGTATCAGTTTTGAAATTGTTAAACTTTATATGTATTTAATTTCATTTGTTTAGGCTGAGTCAACTTTGTGTTTTAATTTAAATTTAATAATATCATTTGCAGCTTAACTGTTATTGTATTGTAATCCAGGACTGGGTGTATTGTTGGCAAGTATAGTTGGATGGCACAGGTGTGCCTGCCTAGTTCCAGGAATTGCTATATTTAGATTTTTAACCGTTTTTCTAATATTTTTACTTTTCTCAAAGTGCACGTGCGCCGCCGCTCGTTGAGTGTGCGAGAGAGATGGTAATATGTTTGCGCGGGCTGGCTTGAGCGAATGGAAGGACACGTGGTTCGAATTTATTAAAATTTATGTTGCAAGTTATTGTGTAATTTTGGTTTTAAAGCAATATTTTCACTTTACAAGATGTTTAAAGGTATAAAAGTTTGTAATTTGTTATTATATTTAATTTAGTTTTAATTTTCCGTTACGTTTTACCTTGGTGTGCTGGGTGGCCGCTAGAGGCGCTGCAGGGAGAGAGCAAGCTCCGCAGGGTCGGCCATTTTACTTACTGGTTGCGGACGGGGACGGTCGTGGCTGTTTTGAGTGTGGTGAGAGATGGCTGCGTGTAGCGTATTGACTGGGAGTGATAGATGTGGTGGAACAGCCATGGGAACTAATTAGTTTCATTTATTTCTCTTCTTGTTTATGGCGTGACAAAATAATGTGAAGTCTGTGTTGTGTTCTTTTTTTTTCGGCTTTATTCAGACTGTTCTCTCCCGGGAGCGTCGTTTTCTAATTATGTGGAGTAGAAATTTACGGTTTGTAATGAAACTGTCTAGTGAAGGATTTTTAAGTTTTAATAAAAAAACAGTCATGTGAACAAGCTTCCGTTTATTTTACGTAGACTTCTGCTAAACCACTACGTATATGATCACACTGGCCACTTCAAAGGTTAAGTCAACAATTATTAATTAACTTTATCATCTTCATTCTTTCTTCGCTGCGACCCGTATCATTCTTAATGTCGTGAAGAGGATGGTCCGGAAGTACGTCAGTTAGCCGACCCGTCACATTCTTTGGTACTGTGACCAGGATGTGAGTATCTTCATCAAGCCTCTATCTTCTTCAATAATCTCAGTTAGCGGAGACCCGCTACAGTATACTATTTTTTTTTTAACTCTACAATATTTTTTGTTATTGCGAAATAATAAATGTTAGTAGCACAGAATCATGATACGTATTTAAGTTCGTACAAAACCCAGAATCCCGAAACATACATTAAAAATATCAATTTTCATAAAGTACCAAAAGGTAATAAGCTACAAATTTTTTTAGGTGAAACAAACACCCAATAACTTCATTATGTTTTAGCCAGGACCAAGACAGATGTTTACTGTGACAAACAATTGTTTATTTGAAGTTAATTTAAGTGGTATTTTACTGTTAACTTTTAACGGTATGTTGTTCTACCAGCACATATAAGTAGAAGGAATTTTAGACAAGTTAAAACAACCCACCTCAAATTTTAGATAAATCACAGCCAAAAGTCATAAAGTTAACCTAAAAACTAAACCAACGTTCTCAAAATGCTAGGCTGGTGACCAATATAATAGTACAGCACTAGTGACTATGCTACTACAGACACTATACTACATCTAACCTTTGCCATTGAATCCTCCACATTTCGCTTGCTCTGCCATCTCACACAACTTGGGGTTAACAACTTGGTTGGCCTCCTGCAGCACTGAGATAAGTTGGTCTGCATGCTTCATATTGTGTGGCGTGAAGAAAGCGTACGCTGTACCAGTCTGGTGCGAGCGCCCCGTGCGACCAATGCGATGGATGTAGTCCTCCGACGAGGAAGGGTAGTCAAAGTTTATTACAAACTTCACATCCTCCACGTCTGCGGCATGCAAAAGTCTCGCACATATAGCTTTTATACTCCAACCAACACCTGCCCAGCATTCTGAACATTATTAAAAATAAGCATAGCTATTAAGGGGGAGAGGTTAGACGAGGGGAAGGGGAGAGGTTAGACGAGGGTAAGGGGAGAGGTTAGACGAGGGTAAGGGGAGAGGTTAGACGAGGGTAAGGGGAGAGGTTAGACGAGGGTAAGGGGAGAGGTTAGACGAGGGTAAGGGGAGAGGTTAGACGAGGGTAAGGGGAGAGGTT
>PNEQ01057630.1:0-11003 GCA_003012365.1 Medauroidea extradentata
CTTAGATGTCTGTAACTACCATAGAACGTCAAATTGGCAGTTTTATAAATAAGGCCCAGGCGAAGTCGCTGTTAGTGGCAGGGACAAACTTAAGACTGCTTTTTGCATGGACAGCTATAGCTACTTATCCTTCTGCAGAATTAGTTCAACTAGCCGCTTGGACATTCTAACACTTGATGACTGAAGTACCAATCTTGTGAACAAAGAGGTTTTTCAATTAAAGTAAATATTATCAATTATGAATAATACTCGCGAGCAAAGCCGCGGGGGACTGCTAGTTTTATATAAATATAACACTGTAGTTTTGTACCTAGGAGCATCTTCTACCAGAGAGTCAGTCTGATCCTAGGCCAAAATGTAATTATGTAAAATGTTTTGTTTGTTAAATAAAGTTTCTTTTTTCTTATTTTCTTCTTTAATTTAAAAGGAAACCCCAATAATTTGAGTGTAATCTGTTGTGAGTGTTGCTAGGAGTTAAGTTGGTAACAGGTAAGCAGAGCATGCTGGGAGTCGAGTCAGTTGGAGTTGACGTGGCGTCGTGAGGTTGTTCGTGTTCATAGTTGAGAGTGAATAAAACGAAAGTATGAAAACATAATGTGGCGCAGTTGGCAACTTACAAATGTTTGAAAGAAGTAAAGTGAAGTAAATTATTTTATGCTGCGAGTAAAGGTGAGTGATGAAATACACAATAATTACACCTTAATAAGAAACGCAGAACAATGGAGTCGTTTAAGCCACCGTGGCCATTGTGTCTGGATGGGAATTTATCCAAAAATTTTCGTAAATTCAAACAGAGCTTTGAAATCTTTACGCTAGCAACAGATTATGAGTCTAACCTACTGCGTGTTAAAGTAACAATGCTGTTAAATGTTATCGGCGATGATGCGGTAGAACTGTTCGATACATTTGATTTGTCAGAATCGGACAGAACGGATTATGATAAAGTGCTGCAAGCATTTGCAACCTATTGTGACCCAGTCAAGAATATAGTAGTGGAGTGATTCAAGTTCCACAGTCGCTCCCAAGAGGAAGGGGAATTGTTTGATGTGTTTCTAACAGACCTCAAGAAACATAAAAAGTTATGAGTTTGGGGATCATGCAGACAGTGTTGTACGCGATAGGATTGTTCTCGGCATACGTGAAAAATTATTACAGGAGCAATTACTAAGAGAACCAGATTTAAATTTGAGTAAGGCGATCGAGCATTGTAGTGGCGGAATTAGGACTAACGAGCAGAAATGGTGAAAAATAAAGTAATAGTGGCAACATGTGAGAAGGCAATTGGTGGCAGAAGATGCATCGGAGTTCAGTAAACAATAAAAAAGGTGGCAAAGACACAATGGCAGAGGGAAAACCGACTACAGTGCGGCTGACTGTACCTTAAATTGTAAATCATGGGGTAGCGTACACAGGAAAAGAGTGTGTCCAGCATTTATGAAAGCATGTCACGAATGCAAAAAGTTCAATCACATTGCAACGTGTTGTAGGCAAACAGTGGGTGAGGTTAGTTTACTAGCACTGGAGAATAATTCGGATGAGTTTTTTGTGGACACAGTAAACACGATAGACATAACATCAGTGAAACACTATAAAGCGAAATGGAAAGTAGCGAGTGTTCGGGTACCAAAGGAATGGGTTCAGGTGGAAACAGTAGTAAACAAGCAAGTGACATTCAAATGAGATACAGGTGCTGAAGAGAGCATCATTCCTGAGAGGGTAGTACGAGATGTGGGTGCAGCAAGTGGACATGGCACTGGAAGGGTTTGGAGGCAAAAAGGTTAAACCAATTGGTACTGTGAAGTTGTGTTGTGCAAGTAATGCAACAGAACAGCCACAGAATGTAGAATTTGTTGTGACTGAGAATAAGTGTTGCAAAGTTCCCATTTTAGGGTTGCCTGGTTATGCTACCCTAGCTCTTGTGTCTCGGGCACATGTCGATGAGGTTCAAGGTATTGGTCTCACTGAGGACAGCTTTAGGGCAAGGTATGCAGATATATTTAAGGGCACAGCATGTTTAATAACAAAATGCAATTTAAAGATTGACGAATCGGTCACCAGTCCACCAAAACGGGTGCCCATAGCGTTAAGAGAGAGGTTTAAAGAAAAATTAACATCAGGCGAGTCATTGCTGATCATAGCGAAAGTGGATCAGCCTGCTGGGTGGGTGAGCAACCTGACAATAGTGGAGAAAGCAGACAACTCACTCAGACTCTGCCTGGAATCAACAGCATTAAACGAGGCTATTTTTAGAGAGTATCAAACAATACCAAATCTAGAAGAAATTAGCCGTGAGCTGCGGAATAAAAGTATTTTTACTGTGTTAGACTTAAAAGGCTGGTTTTACCATCTAGCCCTAGACGATTAGTCGAGCCATTACTGTACATTTAGTACTCCATTTGGATGTTACAGGTTTCTGAGGCTTCTCTTTGGTTTGTCATGCGCTCCTGAAAACTTTCAGAGGACACGTGAAAAAAACATTGGTGAAATCCCGGGGGTTGTGGTTTATTAGGACGACCTGCTGATTTCCACAGAAAGTGAGCAACAGCATGATGATATTATGCACACAGTGGCACAGCAAGCCAGGGAATTGAATATTAAATTTATTGAGAAAAAACTACTGTTAAAAAAAGTGAAGTTACATATTTCGGGCATTTATTATCAAAACCCGGAGTTAGGCCAGACCCTGAACATGTGCAAGTGATAAGGGCTATAAAAACAAGGCAGGTTGCAAAAAGTGACGGGATTTATTAGCTAGGTGAGAAATTTTTCTGCCAAATTTAACCTCCATCACTTCACCGCTACGGGAACTCTTGAAGAAAACAAGTGAGCGGCAGTGGTTGTCTGTTCTCACTCACATGTTGTCACAAGTTAAAGAGCTAATTTGCAAAGCTCCAGTGCTGGGCATTTTTGATCCATCAAAACCCATTTCTCTACAGTGTGATGCATCCAAAGATGGCTTAGGTTGTTGCCTGATGTGTGATGGGCCACCGGTCAGCTTTGCTCCCGAAGTTTGTCGCCAATGGAACAGAACTATGCTCAGCAACGTCTTTGCAGTCCAAAGTTTCACTATTACGTATATATATGGCAGAAGTGTGACGGTGCACACTGACTACAAGCCGCTGATGCCCATCTATAAGAAAAAGGTGTCCAATGTTTTCTCAGTAAGGTTGCAGCGAACGAAGACACGACTCCTCAGGTACACACTGATTGTGAAATACCTACCAGGAAGACTGACGCACCACACAGATTTGCTATCGCGATCATCCTTGCCAGGGTATGGCACACAAGACGAGGAACTTGCTACGGAAATGGTGCACCTGGTGAGTGTGGCCGACACATTACAAGTTTCTTCAGCCAGGAAGAAGAAATTCATTCAAAGGATCCAGTGCTGTTTGAAGTAACGCAATATTGTAAAGAAGGATGGTCTGAACACAAGTGTAAATGTAAAATAGAAACACAACAGTTTTTTGGCCAGAGATACAACCTGCATGTTGACTAGGGTCTACTTTTCACAATGATCGAGTGGTAGTGCTTAACACAATGAGAGGTGGGATATTGACACTGCTGCACGAAGGTCATCTGGGGATTGTGAAGGTAAAGGCTAGAGCAAGGCAGGTATTGTATTGGCCCAAAATATCTGATGACATAGAATGACTAGTAAGAAGCTGTGAGAGGTGTCAAAAACTGCGCAATCAATGCTCACCACGAGAACCACTTCTGGAACACACCATTCCAGAGTTGCCATTTGAAAAACTAGGAGCAGACATAGTGACTACAAGGGAAAGAGCTACCTCATCGTGGATTACTTCTCCAAATGGATTTAGGTGCTGCCACTGTCGAGTGCTCGAGCAACAGATGTTATCAAGAAAATGAAATCATTGTTGGCAACACGTGGCATACAAAGGGTTGTGGTATCCGACAACATGCCATTTAATTCAAAGTTGTACATCCAATTTGCAAGAGCCTGGGATTTTGAAGTCGTAAAAATAAGGCCCCACCACCCCAAACCCAATGGTCAGGCAGAAAGGGCAGTTCAAGTTGCCAAGAACATGCTCAGAAGGTGTTCACAACAAGCTGATGAGTTGTTGTCTGTTATGCTGCTAGTATACAGGAACACGCCACTGTCAGGGGTTGGCTTAATACTTGCCCAGCTGCTGATGAGTCGCAGGATACAAACAAAAGTTCCCATGAAGCGGAACTTGCTAGCTCCACAGGTGAATGAAAATGTTATTCAAGCATTAGAAGAGAGACAACAGAAAAGTAAACAATACTATGGTCGAGAGGTTAGAATAAAACCAGTATTTCATTTCACAAGACAGACAAGAGTGTCGTTACGGAAAGACGGTCAATGGGAACCAACGACGGTTGTGCAGCCAGCGGGTACACCAAGGTCGTATCGGGTTCGGGACAGTAATGATAGTTTATTCCGACGGAATTCCAGTCTAATCTACGCCCGGAAGCTCACACAAGGGAGTCCAGTCTGGGTCCTGAGTTTAAGGGATTTCAAGAAGATAAGTGTGCTGGTCAGCTAACATATGAGCTAGGAGAAGATAGAAGGTGAGAACAGACACAGGCTTCAGACAAAGCAGAAGAAAGGGCCGGGGCAGCAATGAAGACGCACAAAGGCAACTATAAAGTACATGAACTGAGACTAAAGCTAGTGAACAGTGTATTTAATGATAAAAAGTTGTCGAGAAAGATGATGTGAGTGTTGCTGTGAGTTAAGTTGGTAGTAGGTAAACTGAGCATGCTGGGAGTAGAGTCAGTTGGAGGTGTCATGGCAGTCATGAAGTTGTTTGTGTTTATAGTTGAGAGTGAATAAAACAAAAGTATTTAGCCAAACATTAAATGGAAAATTTGTATTCAAAGTGTATTTAAAAAGCTTTCAAAAGAAATATTTATGCTTTGTAGATTGAGTTTATGTCGAATTAGATGTATTAAAGGCTGTATACTCTGCACACATTCACAGTCATGTAATATATGGAATAATTGTTTGGGGTAGTGACAATAATATAAGAAAATTATTAGTATTACAAAAGAGGGCTATCAGAGTAACTTTTAATGTGAACAGCAGAGCACACTGTAAACCTCTATATAACCTGCTGTCCCAGAATGTTTATTGTATAATAAAATTAACTTTCAAGATATTGCTACAAATGAAATGTTCTATGATTATTTTACAAGGAATACAGAAAATTATAGAGTTAACTTTAGTAATCATCAAACAACTAATTGAGAGTTTCATAGAACTTGGAAAAAAATGTCATATGTTAGGCCTACCAACTCATGTTAAATATTTTACATTTAAAGAATTTTCAAATTATATTAAATTAATATTGTTACATTTGTGTGTTTATAGTGTTAGTGAGTACATGAAATAATTATCTTAGTCACATTTATTTTACCAATTTTTATTTTATTATTTTAAAGACAAGCTACATTAAAGTAGTAGTAGCGAAGAAGCTAAGTTAAGTTCCATTAGGCTATGTCATAAATGCACTTAAAAAAAATTTGCTCTTTAGACATAGTTAGGACTCGAAATGTACAATGCATTCTAGAGTACAGCATTACTTGTGGTGAAATTCACAAAATTGGGTAAAAGTCTTCAACTCCAAAAAAAAAATATTAAGAATAATAAAAGCAAAAAAATTAACTATGCCACTGCAAACCCCTGTTTAAAGAACTGAATATTTTAACCTTGCCCTGCTTATACATATACCACACAGTATTGTGCGTCAAACACTAAACTAGTATTAAACTGTAATATTCACAACTGCAACACAAAAAGCCAAAATAATTTACATATTATATCATATAAAACAAAATTTGCAGAAAGCCCCAATTATGAAGGAATCTTGCTAATGAATAAGTTACCAAAAAGCATTAAAGCGCCTATAAAAAGTAGAACATTTCAAAAAAGAATTAAAAGGTATCTATTAAAAAAGGTCTTTTGTACATATTATACATGACTATCTCAATAGTTAATTTAGAAGATATCTTCCAGACTGGCCACTATCTGCAAACTATAGTTAATCTACTTGTAAATATATCATGTGGGCTATACATACAGAAGTGAAATTATGTAAGAGTTCAAACAAAATGTGTACATATGTATAAGTATATGATGCGAATGACTATATGTATATATGTATATGGATAGGACTAGGCTATACATGTGTGTATTTGTATGTGTGCGCAATAGTATATTGACGGTGAAGTTGCACAACCTCGTATGTCAATTTTTTTCGATTTTTAGATTTTGCTATGAAGATTTCAACAATAACTCACCCAACCTGCTGCTGAAACCTCATACGATATTAGTTAACAGAACACTCACTAGAGGCATTCCTTGTATGTCACTTCACTTCCTTTGGGTAGGTACTCAAAAACTTCTGTGTCTCAGCCTCTTGACATTCGAGGTATCTATGGAAAAAGTTTAGTGTTACAACCTCGTATGTCAATATAGATGGTAGTTGACAACACAGTGCCATAATAAATAAGTGGTAACAGAAGCGACAAGGACAGCTTTTTCATTGTTGTTATCATACCAAATATAAACAATACCACGTGCATTAAGGGGAGTCTGACAGTCCTATCTTACACATGTTAAATTTGCTACGCTTGTGCCCCGTTATCTCAGAAACTATTATAAGTGGTGTATCTGGGTTTTGGCAGGGATATATAATGAGTGTTTTTATTATACTGTACTAGAATCATTTAGTTTGGAGCTTTTTTGAGAAACTTATTAATTTTTTTAATAACCAATGTTTTTTACTAAATAATTTAAATAAAATTTTTAATTTGATCAAAAAGTTTTGTCATTCGCTTTACAATTCTAGTATAGCAGTTTCACAATGATTATCTGCAGCTCTGCTACAAGTTTCATCACTGTACCTTTTATAGTTTTTGAGATAATGAGTCAAATGTATCAAAAAATCAAGTTTTCCAGAAACTGAGGTTAAAGTTGAGAATGAGTAAACAAGAACCAAATCTCAACTATAGCCTTCTATAGGCTATATTATTTATTATACTTCATTATGCCTGTTTTAAAAGGTGTACTGGAAAATTTATCTTCAAAATAGTAAATGTTAGTAAAAAAATAATTAAAAATCAGGCAGTCATGCTATTCCATCTGTCATAAGAAAATTTTCTATGCTTGTGCTCTCAAAAGCTATTGAAGCAAGAATTTCTGAATGTTGCCAGAGTTTTTGTAAAGGATTAGAACAATCCCATTTAGCTCTCTTTTGAAAAAGTTTTTTTTTTTTTTAATATTAGGTTTTCCAAAACATTGTAATCAAATATATTTTAGAATAAAAACTCTGCAATGCAATAACTCCATAATTCTTGAACAATTGCACAATGATTATCTGCAGCTCTGCTACAAGTTTCATCTCTAAATCTTTTATACTTTTGAGATAATGGATCAAATATACCAAAAATTTTTGTTTTTCTAGAAATTATGGTTACTTGTGGCTGAATAAATAATAAACCATATCTCAAGTGAAGACTTCTGTATTATATACAATATTATATTTTATATAATATATTACTTTATCCATTTTTGGGATATCTGATAGTATACACACGCGCGTACACACACACACACATATATATGTATTAATAAAAACACATGAAATGAAAAAATCTAGCAGCTTTGCAATAATTTTAGAACATTAGTAAAGGAATTTTTTTGACAATTTTAAAGCTATTCTAAACAATTCAGCTGTGTATATTATACATAAATACTTTATGTTTACAATACATTGTGTTTCTTACGTATGTATCAATTATATTGTATGGGTGAAGTATTCAACAATACTGTTTTACTGAAACATATATTTTGCGATCACATCTCCATCACTACTTCTATCAGGCACAACTGACAATCTGACCCATGTACTGATACAAAATATAACACCTTACTTTTTTTTCAGTGACAACCTGCTCCATAAGCTGGTACAAGTTCCTTCTCTTCATTTTCTTTCAAAAGTCTCTTCCTCTTCTGCACTCTTGCCTCTTTAGTGGGCAGTTCTGCTGCACGCTGTGATTTTTGAATTCACACCTTGTCCAATAATTTGAATGTCTTCATTGCATTGAGACCTGGAATGATGCCAAGTTCCTGTAGTACCTTGAATCTATCAAAATTACCTTCATTGAAAGCTATTACAGCATCATTTACACCCCACTGTAAAGTTTTTAGTCCAACAAACACATTTTTCGGCAACCTTGTCCAAATCAAATTGTTGAATGACTCATTGGGATTCTGTGTTTTTCCATGAAGACATTTCCTCAACAAATCAGGATGGGCCAAATCTCTGTAAATAGGTTTCATAACTTCCATTACTGCCTCTGGTATTGAATGTTTATGGCTGTAATTATCACCAGATAGTTCAGCCTTTCTGTACTTGCACCGGGTGTCAGGACCAGGGGGACACAAATGATGGACTGGCTTCTCATCTGTGGAATGTTTATGAAAGTAGGGTGCCCAAATTGTTTTTTTCATGTTTTCCAGGTTGTTTGTATTGCTTCTAATTGCAGTGCCGTAATATCTCTGAAGCTGATCAATGGTTTTGTCACTGAGTCTGCCATAAATAGTTTTACCATCAGAAAACTTTGTTCCACTCAATGACTGCTTCAGTTTTCTGAGCCTAGTTCCCATTCTTTTCTGTACATGGCCCAACACATTCAATTTTTTTTTATTTCTTTTTTCTTATATGGATTTTCCACAATCACCCTCTTGTGTGCCTTTGAATCTCCATCTCCTAGAAATTCTGTATAACAGACATTTGTATCTTTCTCAGACCTGTTCCAAATTTTTACAGCAGCTGCGGCCTCCATACCTCCACTAGTCCCTTCGTAGTTCTTATCACAGTCGTGATCTTCTGTTGCTGAACTGCACTTGAAATAATGTTTTGTCAGCACTTCAAAGTCCAGCACCTTCCCAGAATCTACAGTCGTCACTGTGGCTACAGAGTTTTTTGAGGTGTGACCACGCTTTTGCCAAGTGCCATCAATTGTTACTGGAATATTTTTGTCACCATCATTTAGCTGAAAGGCCTCTTCTGCAGCAGTTGCAACCGTTTCTACAGCAGTCCCTATAACCTCAGTGTACTTACTCATTCTAAACGGAGGCTGTGGCAAGTCCAAGATTACACACAACAGTTTTGCTGCTGTAGCACCTTTGCCAATGGCTCGCATACCATACAAAAATCTAATGTTAGACTCAAATAAATCACCTTGACACTTCTTTGATGTGAAAAAGGCGTTACAATAGTTACAGTTCAAACACGAAACTAACAATTTGGTAGCAAGACCATTTCTTGCAGAAAGTTCTTCTTTCAAGGTCACGTGTTCTCCACAAAGGTTGCAGCACAAGAAATCACTAAAAATATTTGCTAAAATACTAAAATCTACTAAGATATAACCTAAATCACCATTTTCATGCTCAGCAGAAGAATATGAATCATCATTGTTGCTGGAAGTAGCCGAAGTAACATGTTCACTGCTGAGGTCACTTACATTGTTGCAGACTTAATCTGTTTTAGTGTATCTATTTCCTCGGAACTTCCGTTTTATAAAAACACTTTTCCTTCTTGTCATGGCAATAAACAGCTAAACTGAAATTATATATTTACAAAATATTGTGTTACTTATTTATACTAGGCCTAAGCACAGACTAAACAGAAACCTCTTTTCACTAGTACAACACGAATGATAAAGATTTATAATAGTGGCAGTGTGGGCAACATCTAAAAAGGTGCTTTCTCTAAGCCAACGTAGAAACCACCTTCTTCAGGAAAAATTATTCCTCTATGAAAATAAAAAAATATGTAAAAAAAAATTACATCTTGAAACAAATGCACCTGCAACTTAAAAAAAACTAAGAACAAATACTTGGAATGTTAAGTTTTACAAAAAATCAACAAAAATCTTTTTCATATGAGTTCAGATATTATTTTGGGGTTAAAAATGGAAAAAGTGAAAATTTTTATTTTTTTGCAACTGCAGCTTCAACTTCAAAAAATAGAAAAAAATACTAGGAAACCGAGTTTTACAAAAACAAACACACCGTTTTATTCAGAAAAGACCAAATAATATTTTAAAATAAAAAATTTAAAAAGTCAATTTTTTTTTATTTTTTTATGTCAGACTCCCATCAAACACATTGGTTTATATAACCACATGTAGTGCTTGAGATACTGTAATCATTTTGTATATTAACAAAATATTTCTAAATGGTAAACACGACTACAGGGTGTCCACTGATATTCAGTTTTGGAATTCCCTGACATTTCCCTGTTTTCCAGGTAATATTTGTTAATTTTCCCTGACCTATTATCGGCAAAACTGGTACTTTTAAAGGCCTGCATCGGCCAAATGGCTAGTGTGATCGCTTCACAGTAACCGGTCACTCCTGTATTTTGCTTGTGAAAATAGTGCTGGGACTTTGGTGAGATTTCTCAAGGATATTTCTTATCTTAATCCTGGTTATTCCCAACTTCCTTCACCCTAATCGGTGCTCAAGAACCAACATGTTACAAGCTGCCCTAACTTCTTGGCTGAATTGGCATCTTTGATACCATAATTTTACATCAACACAGCACATTTGAAATAAATAGTTTTAATGGAACAACATTAAAAGAATTGGATACATGCATTTGAATCACAGACTACATTCTACGCAACTCAATATATAGAATAAAATAAGAAAAACAATTTTATATCAAAAAAATTTAATCAGGTTGCCCAGCAGTGAATGTAATCAGAAGCGCTTACAAACTGATTTACTGTGATAACTAAATTATAATAATTTAATTATTCAGTACTACAAAAATGTTTATTCTGGACTGTTTTGTATAATTTTTTCCTGACTCAAATGAAAATTCCCTGATATTTCCCTGACTTTTCCCTGTAAGATGAAATTCCCTGACTTTTCCCTGTTTTCCAGGTTTTCCCTGTCGGTGGACACCCTGGACTATTCGAGGCTCAACGTCAGATATAAC
>PNEQ01057630.1:11103-31195 GCA_003012365.1 Medauroidea extradentata
ATGGGGTGAAAGCGAGCGAGCAGCCTTGAGCCGACGAGGGGCGCGCGGCTTGAATGCTGAAAATTAGGGCACCTAGAGGCGTGGCTACGCCCACCCCCCTGCTGTGCAATTTAATATTAACTTCATAATTAGTCATTAGAATTTTATAAAATTTTGTGAATGAGTCCAAAGATATATTAATGTTAATGTGTATGAATTTTAAAAAGATACAATAAATTGATACGGAGGAATGGCAGGATTTGTTGTCGTCGTCACCCACGAGAGACGCGATTGGCTGAAGGTTTAAATGGGGGCTGTCCTAGGAGAGTTTCGTCATGTAGGCGCGAAGGGAAAGTTAATAGGGACTCCTGCGACAGCCTCCACGAAGGGTGGACGTGTCGCGGGGAGCCACCGCGGCTGATTGTGGTAAACCACGTATATATAGAGGACTTCGACGGCGACCTCCACGAAGTGTGGGCGCGTTTCGCGGAGCCACCGCGGGCGATTTTAGTAAGCCGAATATATAAAGATACTTCTGCTGCGACCGTCACGAAGAGTGTGATATTCGCGTGAGGCCGTGATTAAAACTTTAAAACGATATTATAGCGTATCTCTCGTGGGACTGACGGAACAGGTTCAGGGTTCCGAAGTATCGAAGTACATGAACTGCCGGTGTTTTGAATCAGTAATAATAGATCCCCACACTACAACATTAGAAGGGAGAGGGGATATAACAAACTAACTCTATTTTGATGCAACATAATAGAGCTCTTTAATCGATGTTATTGTACCAGCTCTCGGGGCGTACAGGAAAGTAAACAAAGCCATGTGGAATTTGAGACACTGGTTTAAACAACAGCTTATATTTCAAGGAATACTATACTTTGTTAGTACATGAATTATATATTTAGCACTTGTGACGTTACGTTCCAATTTCCGTACTAAACTTCAGTCTAACCAAACTTCTATGAACTTCAACACCTCGACAATTCATAGAGAATGTGAGTACGATAAAAATCACGTCTTGTCGCTTCTGTTAATACTTATTTTATTCTGTGACAGTGGTAATTAAGTTATTAGCATTTTGTACCTATCATGTTGTATATTTGTTAAGAAGTTTCTTTAATGTTGTTGTACTTTGAAAGTGTAGTGTAATTCAACAATACTGGGTTCACCCTCAATGCCATGAGATAGTGATAATACTCCGACAAAGTCTGACATTTTGACACAAATGGGATTTTCTCATCTTATACACAGTAAGTTATCATACAAAACTGCAGTTGGAAGATTATATTCTTACTGATTTATTATGTAGGCCTAATGTTAAATGAAAAATGCATCTTTGTAGCAGGTGATACCTGGAATGAAGTGTCATGCTTTACTGAAGTTTCTACAGCAGACACCTTTGATGACAATATCAAAATTGGACTTCAACATGAAACGATTGCAGATATTATTTGCCCTACTATTGACACCTCTACAGAGCTATACAGCAGTGAAGTTGCTATGAAAGCTACTGATGAAACTTCCACTAATGTTCCTGATGGTTGGGCTTCTACGATTGTTCAAGATGTTGAAGCTACTGCAAGTTGTGTTCATGATGCTGAAGCTTCTACACTTGTTATTCCTGATAGTGAAGACTCGCTTGATACACGGTCACGCAAGAGAATAAGAAACAGAAGTGAGTGGGACAGAAACAAGAATTCTAAATTAAGAAAAGAAGACAAAGCTTACATTAGTGAAGTTAGACAACGCAGTGAAGATGGTACATTAAAAGGAGTACGCGAGGTCAGATCGGAACGGAAACTTGGAAGACGGTGTGACAAAGAATCTTGCAGGAAATCTAACAAAAGGTTCTGTCATGAAATAAACGCGGCAACTAGACAAGAACTGTTTCATACCTTTTGGCATGTATTTAGTTGGGAAGAAAGAAAAATGTATGAAGCTTCACTTGTTGACTATAATAATAATAATAATAACAGATCCTTGCAAATGGGCTTTCGCCCGGTGGCAAGTCCACATCCTCCCACTCATTCTCCCTCCAGACCCCTTCTGAACTGCCCCACACTCTCAACCCTCACCAGCTCCTCCCTTAGCATGTTCCACTCCCTCACCGACCTGACCATCATCGACTGCCTACCCCTCTCCGTCCTCCACCAAACTCTCTGGAGCTTCTCACTGTTGTTCCCTCTCCCTCTGTAATCACTTCTGATCAAATGAGTACCCAACCCTCTCCATCCCCCCACACCTCTCACCACCTTGAACAACCTAACAAGCCTCTCCACTCTTCGCCTGTCTCTCAAATTACTCCAACCTATTTCCTTCATCATCACTGATGGCCTGTAGTTTCCCTCACCTTCCTGCCCTTGCCTTCTCCACCTGCCCTTCACCCATCTTGCTGCCCTCCTCTGAACCTTCAACTCCTGCACCTCTCCTGCATTGTAAGGATCCCACTCCGCTGCTGCATATTCCAGCATTGGGCGTACCATTGTGATGTACGCTTTCTCTTTCACCCCACCACTGGTCCCATTCAGGACCCTTCCCAAAATTCCCACGGCCCTCCTTCCCTTAGAAACCACTTTTCCTAATTGTCCCTTACACCCAAGGTCTTCATGTAATACCACTGTGTTAAACCTAAACAGAAGAGAAGAGTTGAGTCTGGTGACAGAAGAGGCATGACTATGCACTACCATCTAAGAGTTAAAAATGAAAGGAAAGAGGTGAGCAAAAAAAGGTTATGTAACACATTTGATATTGGTGAATGGTCTGTTCGTAACTGGGCCCAGTCTGGGCAGCATGGTATGCGACAGGAAAACACTGACACTACAAATCAAAGGCAAACCAGAGAGCCAAAAAATGAAAACTGCAGTGGTTTCAAGAAACAAAAAAGGTCAACGCCAAACAATTTTCATTAGAGTACATGGAGCAAATTCCAAAAATGGAGAGTCATTATTGTAGGAAGACTACTTCAAAATTGTACTTAGAACCAGTTATTGAATGACATCTTTATAGACTGTACTTGAAAAAATGTGAGGAAATGGAGCAGAGACCTGTGTGTAGATTTACTTTGCTGCTATTTTAGGATATTAAAAAATGTCACACTTTTTAAGCCTAAAAAAGATCACTGCAATCTGTGTGTACAACAGGAAGTGGGTCATATAAATGACGACATATAGAAGGAACAAATGAACAACAAATAAAAAGACATAAAGTTGAAGCGAAATCAGGATTGTGTGTAGCGATTGCTGCAGATGTTCAAGCTGTAAAGCTTGCCCCATCATTGAATGCATCTGCACTTTATTATAAGACAAAACTGTGCTGTCACAACAACTCCCTTTACGACCTGGGATCACACAATGTTCTGTGCTATTGGTGGATGAGTCTGAAGGCGAACTTAAGTCATATAATTTTACCTCCTGGCTCATTGACTACCTCAATGCTTTAATTGAAAATTGGCCTGCACACAAACCAAAAATTATAAAAATTTGGACAGACGGGTGTGGGTATCAAAATAAAAATAAAACATTCTCAATGCTCTATTAAACTGTGCTGTTAAGC
The DNA here is from genome assembly GCA_003012365.1 of Medauroidea extradentata. Taxonomy (NCBI): domain Eukaryota; kingdom Metazoa; phylum Arthropoda; class Insecta; order Phasmatodea; family Phasmatidae; genus Medauroidea; species Medauroidea extradentata. The sequence goes on from PNEQ01057630.1 coordinate 14,641, forward strand.
ACGACTTCTGTGTACACCATAAGTATCTACATAAGAGGCATATGCACGTTCACGCTGCAATAGAAAAGAAGCTTCGGCATCGCAGTATTCACTTGCCATCAGATTATGTTTCGGTAACCAAGGAGGCTAGGCACAAACCATACCCATACAGTGTAAAATACTTGGACCATACATTTTTCAAAAACTTTGACTGTTAACACGCGGTATTCTTCAATCAGGCCTGGTCATAAAGTAAATGACCCTACAGTATCAGACATTTGCCATTATTCGTACTACCCTAGTGGAAAGTTATGCTTTAAATTAAAATTTGAAGATGCTCTGCAAGAACTTCCTCGCAGATCAAAATCTCCACTTGACTGTTTTGAAGAATAGTTGCCACTTTATGTACGAAGACTAAAAATACAGGAAACTAAGTGGCAGCATCATCAAGCCTTGAAATCAGTAATCCCAATAGAAACTCACTCTTTTTATGACAACTTGCCCCACTGAACATACTATTAAGACTTTCCAGTTTAAGGATAATGACGGTTATTCACTTTGTGTTTAAGTTTAATTTATGCCAGAATAGCAATAATATTGCTAGCATTTTCCTATTTGAAATATATAACAATTTTTTTCATTTGTTTGCATTGCTATCCAATATAAAGAGACAATTATTTTACCTTTTCCTATACAGTACAGCTTTATTATTGTTGGACCAAAATGGATTTCTTTGTATGTCACTATTTTTCAACAGGATTATATCTTTGGGACCTCATATGTCATTTATTTCAGTACGAATGCACTAATGTAAAATAACTTTGTTACCATAACACTAGTAGGCCCTAATTACTAAATACGTTATAATGAAATTATTAGTCCATTATTGTTTATTTAAATTTAATTCACTTTTACTGCTCTCCTGAAAAATGGTACCTTTTGACTTACAAGGTTGCAAAACTTCACCATCGATATTGTAGATAATCTTTTAGTATCTGTGTGTGTAGCCTACACGTGCATATGTAAGTATATACATAGGCTATATATGTATTGACAACTCGCATTCTGGTATGCACCGGAAATATGAGGAGGGTAATAAAAATAAAACAAATTAAATATCCTCTGTCCCACTATTCCCCAGCTGCTTGCATATAAAATTATAACTAAGCAACAGCTGCCAACTTCTGAGGGAAAACGGAATAAGGTTTTCAATTTTTTTTGTGTGGGAAAACATAATTACAAAAACTTTGCTGGATTCATACTGGTATTATAGCTAAGTATGCATAATTTTTTGAAAACAAACAACTTTTTAAAAATATTTTATTATTATTAAAACATAAAATAATTCCACTTGGGCATCCTTAAACCTGAACAATGTTTACTTCATTGAAAATTATTAAAAAGTTTTTAAAAATTAAAAATGGTCCTCAGGTAGAAGATAAGGCGAGAACTACTTGCCGATGTAAAATCATGGTCCGGTTAGTTACCTCACCTGACCTTACAAATATAATTAAATCAAATTAGATGAAACGAAATCAAATAATATTAAGTTATCAAGAACAGTAAATTCAAACAGCAAATGAGAATTATTAAAAAGAACTAGAAAAACCAACTATTTTCAAACATTAAGAAATTAGGAGTATTTAATAGGGAAAAGAAAAGGAAAATAGTATTTACTGCACCAAAACACGGTATTGAAAAAGGAAATAAGAATGTGCATTCACGAAAATTTAAACATATAAATAATGAATTAACAAACTAAAATAAGTGTTGGAATAAGAAAATAAATATTTGGCAAAACTTGAATTCATTCTATAAAAAATAAACCTCAAAAAGTCTAGTGCACAGGCACATACAGCAAATGCACGAACAACAAAACTAACCTATCCATACGCACAGGCGAATATGTCTGCAAATAACCAAAAACAAACACTTAAACAAGATACAACCAAGTCACCAGTAGTAACCATAATAAAATAAAAAAAATATTATTCAAATAACACAAGCGAGCAGCAGCAACGCTATTTGTTGTCGTAGAGTCCAAGGCATAGAACAAAAAGAGGACTATACAACGGCAACTCTCATGCTATGCTGTTGGGAACTGTTTCTAGCGCCCCCTAACAAGCGGGTGACAACTAACTTCATAAACTAGGATATTTTGTATTAACGTAAATATCAATAGTAACTACTCATGCAAAAATTAACAAAAAAAAACTGAAGAAATGTACTAATCACGATTTATTACGTTGAATAATAACAGTAATTAGTAGTCGCTATTAATAGTTATGCTTACTTTCTACCAATTCGATAGTGGGGTGGGCTATGAAAATCAGGAAAAATTGTGGGTAAAAATTCGTTAAAAGCATGATATTTATTACATTAATAACATAATTACGATTAATTTTACGTAAATATAACAAGAAAAAACGTGCATGACTACTGGAAAAGCCAACTTTCTAAAGACGCGATAGTGGGGAGGGCTCTGAATATCAGGGAAATTGTGGGGTAAAATACGTAAAAAGCATGATATTTATTACGTTAAATACCATTTTTACTATTGATTTTACATAAATATAACAATAAAAAACATGCATGACTACTCGAAAAGCCGACTTTCTAAAGATGCGATAGTGGGGTGGGGGCTATGAATGTCAGGGAAATTGTGGAGTAAAAATATGTAAAAAGAATGATATTTATTACATAAAATAACATAATTACGATTGATTTTACGTAAATATAACAGGAAAAAACATTCACGACTACCGAAAAAGCCTACCTTATAAAAACTCGATGTTGGGAAGACTATGACAAACACGGAGGCGTAATTACACGTACAATAGCCATAATAAATAGCCGAAATATACTATTTACAATTAATTTCAGATAAATATAACTGATATAAATTGCTGTCTGCAATAAATACACGTGCATTACATTCTACATCTTGGAAATTGTTTAAAAGTAAGTAAAATTTTACGGATAAGAATAAAAATAGTTTATATACAATAACACACAGAGTTTGAACTCATTCTAACACCAATTTAAGGCGCTAAAATTATTACTGAAGTAAATTCGTATTTTTAGCATATTGCACTAATGAACTTGTACATACACATCAAATTCATGTTGTTTGCATGTTGAACCGATGTTACACGACTTTAATGTCCATTATGAAACATATGTAACGTGTTCAATTTGTAATAGAAGCCGGACAAATTATATAATGTACAATGAACAACATACATTATTGTAGTAAAAGATAAGTACTTAATCTACTTAATCGCGGATACAAATACTTCGCCACAAACAGTAAATTATGCATTGGTTTCGTCTTCCGACGCGATACTTTTGGTCAATAAATCTCCACACACGTTGTATGCAAAACATTTTTGTTGCTGTGTCTCAATCAGCAAAATTTAACTAATACACACTATCCACGAGAGTTGCATATTGTAAAAGTCCATAAAACACACACTACTATTACGTCGCGAAGCATTCTTACTTGTAACTGTCATTTGTACCACAAACTGTCAAATTTTCCCTAAATACGCACAGCTACTGCTGCGAAAACACGTGTTATAAGCATGACGGTTTGCATACAACTGAATTTGCTGGCTAAAGAACAGTTGCACAACGTATTAACACTTCTTTCAATTGTAAACATTAGGAATGCTAATTCCACATAAACACGCATCATGGTGAAGACGTAAAACACGGGAGTCAGACTTAGAATTTGGACGAAAAACTGAAAATTTCAAAGTAAATAAACTACAATTTTCTTTACGTACGACTCATTTTCATCACTGTAGAATCATTTTTTATTTAGAAACTTTACCTGTAAAACCAACAGTTTATTCCCTACGAGATGAGAAGCTACTCTTGATATTTATGGTACCTGTATCATTTATGGCTACATATAAATATAATATTTGCCATTTCGATTAATGTGTGTCACGATCGTAGAAGAACAGGTCTGGACACTCGCCTATCTACCAGTGCATTATGCTTGACCCCTTTGTTGTTTGGCTGTAGTTCTTCAACTTACTGAGAATATTGTGTTTTATTGCGCTTCAGTTAAGGCGGTCGGACTCAAACTGCACCCACATTTTTCATTGTTAAATTTATAAAGTAAGTAAAGATTGCTGGAGCCTTTTCTTAAATTTGTGAGCGACGGAAGTATTTCATAATTTGATAAAAATTATGTTTTGATAAATTGTTTGTCTTAGTGGATAGGAAGTGTGCGGAGTTTGAGTCCGACCGCCCTAACTGAAGCACCAATAAAACACAATATTCTCCGTAACTTGGTGAACTACAGCCAAACAACAAGGCGGTCAAGTTTCCAGGTGAATGTCCAGGGGGCCGATTAAATATCACCACTTGCGTTTTGCACTGACGCAGCGCAACACAAGGAAATATGATCTGCACCTGCACCTCGAGTAGTAGTTGTAATTAAATATACACAAAAACGCAAGACGCAAGGGGCGGAGCCTATTTCGGCTCGGCGCAACTGTCTTCCCTCTCCAACATTCACAATCCAATCAGAAAATTTGTAACCTCATTCTCACTGCCACTTGGACAGCAAAAACTGTCTGTACACCCGCGTGCTTACATGCAGATATAGCTTCCATGTTGTCATCGTACTGCGGGAGCCCAAACGCCAACACACGACAAGGCCGTGCACCTGGGGCCCGCTCCCCGTCACGCGCAATGGCGCCGACGTACAATAGCCGGCCACGAGGGCAGTTCAGTTGTCGTACGAGTCGAAGTTATCCGGCGAGTGGAATCCACCCCGCATTGTGTCAGAGTAGTGTCCAATGACAACTCCTCCCCCCTGACCATTCACCAACACCACTACGTATATGAGCGGTCACTCGGCAGTGACATCACGAACGCCTGGCCAAACTAGCCAATTGAGCGTTTAAATATTATATAAGAATAGACATAAACAGAATTCTGCATGCATAATAAATGTAATAATTGTTGTCAGTGATTTGTAATGTATGTCTTGCTATATTTTAAGAGGGTGGTTGCTGAGCAATTAGTTGCTAAGTAGTGTGTAACCCCCATTTTTCTGGCGGCCATGACAGTGAACCTCCAGACATTTTCCAGTGCGGACGTGTGTGTGGCAAGCTCCTTCCCGCGGGGCTGAACTACAATCTTGAATCAACCGACATCGATAGTGCTGCAATTCTTTTCTTTAATTTTACCAGAACATCTTTTATTTAATCGTTTCACGCCCGCGCAGGGAGTGTAATATTAACATCCTGAATTGTGCAAGTGTTAGTCTGTGATTCCCGCCATGTGTGCCAGATGCTTTAATGTAACATTTAAGGGACGTGCCTTCTGCAATCAACATAAAAATTGAATAGTGCTAGTAACTGTGAACACTGCCGCTTAGCGCAACCACGAGAACCACGTGCACGCTAAGAGACTTGCGCCTTTTCCTCACGCACTCACACCGGAGCGTATCACTCCACCCTTGTAGCTCCCTGCTAGAATACCGTAGTCTGCTCAGCAACCGTGTGTGTAATAACTTGTGCCAGTATAATAAATAAGTTACGCTAACCTGATTCCCCGAGACTCACCTACATCATTTCAGTAGTATCCTATGTCCTACTCCGCTAACATCTCAGAGTCAACAGAGTAAGTACTTAAACATTTTCAGCTATCACCAACACTATGTGTTTTCCATTTTCTGTCATCGTCGCCTCGTCTAGGGACCGCTACGAATGTCACACGCCACGACTCATGCTCTACCGACCTGGGCCGGTTCATGTCCAGGTGGTGCCCATCCACCACCCCCTACACTTAATAATTATGCACTCCTAGACAGGCACACGGCGACAATATAGGCAGCGAACAATTCTCGCGCTAAAAGTAATGTTTTGGTTATATTTTTCGTAACCTCTAATTGTGTAGCCTTCTCGTGATTAAACAAGGATGTAAGAAGTACAGTTTCATATCAAATTATGAAGGAAAACTGTTACAAAGTTTTCATTACAAGTGTCGTAGTTGTGTTTTGAAGTGTAAAAATTAATTTCCATAATGTCGTGGTTGTTCCAGTGTAGTGGATGTGTGTGTTAATTTTTGTTGAATGAGATTGTTCGTGAATAATTTAATGCTTTACTACACTGGAACAACCACGACATTATGGAAATTAGAAATACATCAGAGTGGTTTTCGTCTGTAACCAGGTTTTACATAATATATATTACTAACGAAAAATAGAGGGCCTAAAATGATAGACATGTGACGCGATTAGAGTAAAAATAGTGTACATGATTTATATTTGTAGTAATAATTTGAGTGACCTAGTTTTGAAACTCACGTAAGTTGTTTTAACTTGTATGGCATGATATTTGTGAGTGTAGACCTACTACCTAATGTACTATACATGTGGCTTGCATCTTTCAGCGAGTCATGAATCGTGATACGTTGATTATTTATAAATAATTCAGTGCTAATGTATAGTGAAAACGAGTAGCTTTCGTACAACTGCACTACAATCAAATTAAGTAGGTCAGATGATTGTGAGTTCAATGTTCACCGAGGTAGGCATAATATATGTATACAGCAACAACAGTCTCATGAAAGACTTAAAACTAAAATGTTTTTCTTCCCAATTTATGAAATAAAGAGAACTCCAACAGAATTACTCTTAAATATAAAGCACGTGTAAATTGGAAACAAGTCGTTGAGAAAGATGTGATGTTGAAATATATCATTCAAGCAAGTAAAAGAGAGGTATTTTCACTGTTCACTGCAATTAGCGAAACAGGTACTTGCAAAACACTTTGGCTATTTATATATACATTATCATTTGCATAAATGTTTTGAAGGTACAATAACCTCGTCAACTAACCAACTCTATTTTCTCGTCGTGTGCCATGGAATAATGCCCTCGAAAAACATATTATGCAAAAAGGATAATGAATCGTTGTCCATTTTTAATTTCTAACTTTTACTGTATTTTGTTATTATTAAAATCTTAAATGTGTACACGAAAACGTAAATAATTAACGTCCATAGAAGACTGGATACAGATAGATATCCAACTTTTATGTTAATTCACTTTTACACACTCGAAAATTGTCCAATGTGCATGCGCAAACAGCGCAGACGGACCTGCGTCGAGCCATTTGTTAGTCGCAGATTTTCAGGCACTTTGCGCCGTCATGTGACCACCTGCACCTGCGAATTTGCATATGTAATACCAAAACAATGCAGCGCAGGTGCAAATTTTGCGCTGCACCTCTCAATAGAGATAATTAATCGGTCCCCCAGACATTCTTCTACGACCGTGATGTGTGTCGAGTACGTAACACAGTCGATTTTATGTTCGATAATTTAAATGTAATTCCTATCGACTTTGTTTAGCAGACAAATATTTTAACCTGAAAATGTCTGATAATGTAATTCCACCCTGAAAATGTCTGATATTAATTCATTTATTTAATGGGGTTACAAACCAAAAACGTCTGATAATGTAGTTATGTGCATCCTGAAAATATTTATATACTATGTAATATTTAGTTTAACAATCGTCCATATGCTTGTATAGCGGCATGGAGGTCCATGTATAGCTGTAATAACCATATGTAGAATATTGCACCTCTTGCCCGGGCGACTTCCGGCCATCAGGGTTGGCTAAAATTTCCCTGTGTGGGGGGAGGGTGAAATGGCCACAGATTTGCTTGTTGTTACAAAACGTGAATATATGCTTCTGAAAGCGTTTTTGGCAATTAAGTCCTGCTGAAAAACAAGAAACAATACACTTAGCACTTGGCCAGTGCACATTTCGGGCCGAAGTGCATTGCTCAGAATTGGTACCTGTTACTGTCTGGGGTGATGAAAGTGGTCTTTGGGCAGTCAGCTGTTAATACCGGTACATACAAATAACCGAATCTTAAGTCGAGAGAGGACATAACCTTAGCAGACCGAAGTAAACTGAATGCACTATTTATGTTTATTATTTGTAGGGTTAAAGATTTAGTAACATGATTCACCATGCGCAGATCGACACAGAAGCACCAGGTGCCGTCTTTATTTTGTGAGAAAGTATGGCAGAATCATAATTACTTTCAGATGGCTCTACAACACCGTCAGACAACATCTCAATAACCTGTTCCTCAATGTTGCGTGGCTCGTGTGGCTGGTATTTCCGAGGCGGAACTGGCTCCTCGTGCATGGTTGGTATCTTGTGCACAGTGATGGAGGTTCGTTTTAGCAGGTTGCAGGTGGCAAACGTTTCCTTTTGCTTGTCTAGGATGCACTGTACCGTGTCCCGATGTTCGTGTGGCACTACAAGGTCGAATTCCTCGAGGTACACAGTTGGAGTTACGACTGATTGGTGATATCCGAGGTGGTACACTGTTTTACGTTATTGTTTGCAGAAATGGATCCTATCATGAAACAGTTCAATAACAGCTTGTTGGTCGACCAACCACGGTACACCGAGTATTACGTTTTCACATTAAGTTCCTCATGATTAACACAGGCACTGTTCTCACTTACTCTAGGATTGCTGTGTTTACATTTGTGGCCCAGGTCACATGTCCGGTTACATCCTGTGTGGCAAGCTGCACTGACTGTTCACACATGTACAGTTTCCCAAGAACAGTAAAGTCAGCGATAACAAAGTTGTGTGAGGCTGTGGTATCTATTAAGGCAACAGTTTGTTTGTTATTCATAGTCACTGGGATGCATAATAGGTTGTCATAGTTCCTGCAGTGACAAAAGATTTGTCCTAGATACGTTCGCTGTTCCATGTCACTGTTCACAATGTTTATGTGATTTGTCACATCTCAGGTAGGCATGTTCCGATGATTTGTCATGTTCGGCAGGTCATTGGGAGTGTGTGCTGGGGTCTCCCTACCCCGACTGTCCGTTTCCCGAGCTACCTTTTTCTTGTGGGGCAGTCCACATGCCAATGGTACTGTTTGCCTGGGCAGTAGTAGCAGGGTCGTCTAGGAGGTGGGCACTGTGATGGTGTAGAAGTTCCAGGGGCACTCTGCATAGCATCGCTAGTGTCAAATGTCGTTGCGCTCCCAGCTGCTGCAGGTGAGTTCGGTGCATTCCCAGGTGTTGACTTGTGTGTTGCGGCCTCTGTCTGGTGTCTCTCTTGCTTCTGCATTGGGGCTACAGCACGTCGGCGTTTGTTGATTTCTGCCAAGTTCCGTGCCACTCTATCAAAGGTTCGAATAAAGTTTTCCAGACTGTTGTGGACAGTCGGATGGAGAGCAGGGCGGTATTCTGGTCTGGCAGTTTGCAGTACTGCTTCCAAAAAGTCTGCTGTGACATCATTAGGGTAGAAACCGGTAATCAGGTTCAGTTTATGACGTAGGAATGTCTCACATCTTCTTACCGACTTTGGCACTCAGTGAAGATATTAAGTTGGGTCTGCAAGGCAGTGAGGGCATTGGCATAGCACATGGAGAATTTTTCAATAAATTGCTCCCATGTCATTTTGTACTTCGTCACCGTTTGCCACAAGGTGCATGCATCCCAGTCGAGCTGTGCACCTACTAAGCTTGGACACTTCTGTTCTGCTATCCGGTACCATTGCAGGTGTTGGACACAGGACTCCATGAACACTCTGGAATCTTCCATTACTCTTTCTCCAAAGGTTGGCAAAGTCTGGAATTTGGATGGAGTTGTGTAGTTGTTGAAGTGGTTGGCGATTCCATGACAGTCACAGGTACGGTAGAGGTGATCGTAATTGTGCTATGTGGTTGAGACAACTGCAGCACGTTCGGTGTCACTGGTGGCAGTACTGTTGTTTGGCCGTTGGCATTTGTGAGGCTCATCTCAGCTGCACGTCACACCGTGCAGTTGCGAAGGGCTGTAGTGTTCATGATGCAGTCCTGGCACTGGTACTAGCCTCTGCAGAACGGGTCCCATTCCTCGGATCTCATTAACACAATGTGGCAACGACGGTTGCACTTGCGGCGCTTGTCGTAGTCTCCATGTGGTTTTTCACAGTTCGGGAAGTCGCACTTTTCCTTCAGTACAGTCTGCTTAGGGATGTTAGAAGCCAGTTTGGAACCTAAAAGTACCATGCGCTGCACACCGCTGCATTCTCCACACAGGAACTGTCCCACGTGTAATTGCACTTGCTCTGCGACACTAAGAGTTTTCTTGGGTACCGTTCGGTCGCAACTGGTACAGGCTACCAGGTCGCGCCCTGAGCCTTCCCACGATGACCATCGGATTCTTGTGTCGGTCGGGTCGTAATATTAATGAAGAAATGTTGGAAGCACTTGCCTTGTGCAACTACAGATGTTGTTAGGTGCTTTTCATTTCACGAACGGATCACTGTCTTTCATGCGGTGACATCGAGTGCACAGTCCAAGAGACAATATATATACATCGCGGTTGGTATCGCGATATGAGGCTGACCGATGTGGTAGAGCGATGTGGTAGCATCCCATACAGCACAGCGACATTGTGGCAATGTTGCTACAACGTTTCGCCCAAAATATTTAACGTTGTCACAACGTTTCTTTATATTGTAACAAAGTTGCCACAATGTTGCTACAACATCCAGATGTCACAAATCTGCAACGTTGCATGAGGAGGTTGCTGCAATGTTGCGTGAGGACATTGCCACAACGTTGTGTGAAGGCATTGCTGCAATGTTGCATGGGGACGTTCCTGCAACGTTGCAGGGGAACGTTCCTGCAACGTTGTAGGGGAACGTTCCTGTAACGTTGCATGGGGATGTTCATACAACGTTGCAGGGAGACGTTGCTGCAATGTTACAAGAAGTCTTTGCTAAGATGTCTTTGCTGCACATTTCCAGATGTCTTTGCCACACGTTTCCAAATGTCGTTGCTGCATCGTTTCAGGATGACTTTGCCACAAAGTCTTGGAATGATGTTGCAGTGTGTTTGACATGATTTTGTGTTGTCAATTATTTTTGGTGTTGTTTATTAAAACCAGTAAATCTGTTGTGTTAAGACAAATGTTTCTTCTGCTCAGAGCAATTTGCTTAGCTAAATATACTGTACCAAAAAAAATCCTCGTATGATCTTTATAAGGCTGCAGGTAATCATATCATAAATGCTCACATATAGGGTAACTGCCAATTTTCGGGGCGTTATATGCTAGTCATTATTATAACCGCTCTGAAGTTCATGTTGAGTTTTCCTGAACCTTTTTAAAATGTAACTCTTTAACCATTTCCGTTGACCTTCTTTTAATGTCGGCTGGTTAGTGTTGTATTCCCAATGTTACAGTTACAAGCAGTACATATTTATTACCCTCAAAAGGTACTGGATAGAATTGGCCAAATTGGAAGGAGATAGGTTAACTAGAGAAAAACACTAAGGGGGCTTCACCTCAGTTTTCAACGTCTTTTATTATTTTTATATTTGTACCAGATATTTTTTTTCTTATTTTATACATAAATTGTGACTAAATCTTCCTTTAAGAAATTTTTGTATCTCTTATAGTTCTTGTGTAATGAGTTGTAAATGTCAAAATTTGCACTTGACGGTTTTATGCACGCCACTGAAACCAACTGACATACCAAACCAAAAAAAACACAGTATATAAGAATGTTGTAGGCTGTGATTTTACACATATAAAAACAAAAAGAAAAAAAAATAAATATAGTTTTGTATTTTTTGAAAATTGTTGAAATTTTTGAATTTTCATTTCAAAACTCAGAATTTTTTAATAAATGCAACAATATTTTATTTTTTTTTTTTATATATGTCAAATCATAGCCTACAACATTCTTATTATACATTGTGAATTTTTTCGGTTCGGTATGTTAGTTGGTTTTAGTGGTGTGCATAAAACCGTAAAGTTCAAATTTTGACGTTTACGACTCATTACGCAAAAACTATAAAGGCCAGTTCACACCGAAAAAATAACAATAAGAATGTTACTTACAATATGTTAGTTACAAAATGTTATCAACAAATCCTAAGCAATGTACACTATTTTACAGCAATGTTGATAGCAAATGTCTTATTAACATTGCTGAAAACACCAATGTTATTAACAAAGTTCTAAGAATGGTGACTGTAAGTTAATAGCAATGTTAATGACAAAAATGCCTACAACATTGTTGATAACATTGTTAGTAACATTTGTTACCAACATCCTTTGATCTAGACCGCCCTAGAATGGGTCGGGAAAATATTGTTATCAACATTGTCGGCGACAAAGTTATTAACATGTTTCTAAAATTCATAACTTTTGTTGCTAGCAAATGTTATCAACAAAATGTTGGCAACAAATGTTATTAACATTTTTTATAAATATTAACAAAGTTAATAACAGAATGTTGGCAACTATGTTGATAACACATCAACAATTTTCAAGCATTTTTACAACATTGTTAATAACTTTGTTGAAAACACGTGTTATTAGCAATGTTATCATTGGTGTAAACTGGCCTTAAGAGATACAAAAATTTCCTAAGAGGAAGATAATATCACAATTTATGTCTAAAATAAGAAAAAAATATCTGGTACAAATATAAAAATAAATAAAGACATTAAAAACTGAGGTGAACCGCACCATTAAAAAGAAACATAACAAAATAGTTACATTAGGAAGCTGCCTAAAATGAAAGATGATGTTGACAACAAAATTGAAGCAAATTTTTTCTAACCCAAAATTAAAAACCAGTTGTGAGCTTCTGCTCCTGTCGTAAAATTGATCATTCTGCTCTGAACGAATTACACCACTAGCACAGCACTGATGGAATATTTTAGGGATATTTAAATGCTGTACAGGTACAGAGTCATACTGACTGGCTAGTACGGATGAATTCTAACCAAAATTAGCAGTACCATTGTTCTACGAGTGAGAATGGTCCAAGGTGGAGAGGTGAGAGGAGGCTGGCACCCACTTCCTTCAAACACCACAGCACTTTTAAAAAAGGGGAACACAAAGAGTCCCTTACCTTAACTCAAATTGCATTTAAATAATATAATGAACTTTTCACCCAGCAGTGCGCAAAATACAATCGGAAAGAAAATGCCAAATGATTTAAAAGCTAAAAGACTACATAATTAGTTATCACCACCTTCAAAAACTCATCACAGGTTGTTTGCTGACGATGGGCACTTTTGAATACAGTCTTCTTCGAAAGCGTTGGAAGAAAATGTATTGTGACCTATTAACTTTTAGGCACTTAATGATTATTACTGACACTATTAAGTTTATATTAACAAGTTGCAAAAATACGCAAATTGCGTAAAAGAAAAAAATGACCAAGGCTTCAGAAGTGCTCGCTTTACCTTGACTTGCTACATACATTATGGTAGTTTAGAAAGTGTTATATTGAGGGCTGAACTAATTCATCTATATTGGTGTGTCTGATAAAATTAACAAGTAGAGCATTATTTCATATGCGTCACCATTTATGCATGCTATACACACTGATAATATTGTACATCATTATCTCTCAGCTTTTTAAGGACAACATTTCACACTTCTGAATATATGATCAGAAAATCCTAACTTCGATACTACTACACCAAACCATAATGTGAATTTGTGTGTAACAGATAATGCTGTGGCAAATGTATGAAATACTATAACATGTATCAGCTTTGTTCACTCGGTGTGATTTTGTGAATACCTATGCGAGTAAGTGTTTCAGATGGATTCATGTGTTCACTGATAATGCTGACTGTACAAAACTGAAGGTGCCAATGGTCAGAGTATTATCTCTTAGTACATTATCTGTGTTGTCTCACATAAACAGCTAGGGCCGAACTTATTTATTTTCATATAGTCTTGTGCCGTGGTTACTCAGAAATCATTATTGTGTTGGGGGCCACGGTAGCCGAATGGTCGGACCAAGGCGATCCGGGTTCGATTCCCGGCGGGGTCGGTCTCGGCATTTTTGTATGTGAGAATCGTGCCAGACGACGCCATTGGTCGTCGGGTTTTCTCGGGGATTTCCCATTTTCCCCTTTCGTTCCAGCGCTGCTCCATACTCACCTCATGTCACCCCTCACCAGCACTGACCAAAATCTCTCACTAACTCATTATTGTGTTGCGTTATTACGAAGTAGACTATAACCAACATGTTTACTGAAAGATTTGTGAGAAATACTTAAAGAGAGTGGGTGGAAAACTATATTTAAAATGAATGTAAGCATAAATCTACTATATGTATATATATTTACTGTTTGGTGTTAAATTGTATGTATGGAATATGTCTAAAAAAATACATTCCATTCAATCACTCCCATTGCACACCTTTACAAAATCATAAAAATGTTATATTTCATGAACAAAATATGTAAGTATTATACTGATATTCTGTTTTAAATTACAAACTAAACAAAAGTTATTAAAAAAAACTGTCCTGTAAAAAAATTCATCATTTTTGAGGCCATATTTTGCTAATGTGACATAATTTGTCAAATTAAAATCTGACAGTGGAATCAAAGTTACAACAATAATGCATCATAACATTTTAAATAGAAACACGTCACATGAAGAACTCGTTTGCTCAAAAACTATTTTCTAGGACTGCTAAAGTTTGGTTTCTCTGTACTGACATTTAAATTTTCATAACTTTTCAACGCAAATATTTTACCTTCACAATGCTTAAGTTTTTTTGCCTGGTGAAAACTAGGCCTGTTTATTGATATTTTTGCTCACTAAGTTAGTTAAACAATTTCCAAATTATGCTGTCATTACAGGATTGCTACAGAATTTCTGGATCAAATTTCCCTGACTTTTCCGGGTTTTCCAGACAAAAATTATGAATTTCCATTCTTCTTCATGGCATTAAAAATCATAATAATGTAACTCAAAATCTTCCAATAAATTAAATTTGCACGGCTGTTTTTAAAAACTAACTCTGAAATGGATTTTGTTTATAAATGTACTGCAGACAGTTAAATGTGTTCAACACATTCAGTTACCACAAATACGAGAACTGCATTAAGTTTTGATTAACTGGAAGTCTTTTTAAAATGAATTGCTCAAATAACATTCTCCTACAGCAAATGGTTGTGCAATTGTCCAAAAACCAATCACTAAGCCTGCAGCCATGAAGATACGACTCCAGCCTAAAAGCTAAACTAGTCCGCTTAACAACGACCTCGAAAACTTGCAAACTTCTATTGTTGAACCTACAATTTGTTCTATAATTTTGAATTTACAGTCACCAGAAGTAATTTCCTTGACTTTTCCAGGTTTTCCCTGTTTTCCAGACCTGTAGCAACCCTGTTAAATTAATATCCATGTAAAATGCTAAATTTCCAAAAGACCCATACAGCACACAATGCTTTCAGTTACATTTCAGAAATGTTTAACTGAAACATTCAACAAGCAACATGGCTACTCAGCGATAATGGCGGCGAATGTCTGGACTAACATTTCGGAGACACATTTGAAACATTCTTATTGAAATATTGCATCGCAATATTTCTGGAATGTGTACTGTGAAATATAAGCCACATCGTTCTGTTGGAAGTTTCAGCAGAACATTACTGAAACATGAGATACGTAACATTACATTGGAACGTTTCAGAAACATAAGTGAAATATTCATATGAAATGTTATTTAAACGAGGCATTGTAAAGTCTTTGAAATGATTCTGAAACATAACTGAAACATTGTGTGGTGTATGGGGAATTATTAAAATTTCGTGACTTGTATTACTGAGACACAGTTTAGTGCTAAGTATATTAAGGTGTGGTAAAGTCAGTGGATAGAAATATAAAGAATACGTATCAAAATATATATTTTAAAACTTTGTCTCAGAATGGGGTTAACTGCTGGGATATTTCTAAACAGCACAGCAATGTTTCATACACGATGCCTGCAAGTCATACTATAATGTTGTAACAACATACTGTGATGTTCCAGGTAGGTGCAGGCAATTAACTTAACATCTCCTGCATGCAACATTACAATGTAAAGTTGCCTGCACATCACTTGAACATTTCCAGCATGTTCCCTGCAAGTTGAAGGAACTTCTAGAACTCATGTCCTGACTAGCACATTTATTCAACATGAACACAACAGAATTGTGCCAAGATTACTAAATTATTACAGTTCACATCCAATACACCTGCATGCAGGATATAAATATTTTGAAATCACGTACTATCTTAGTGTTGCATGTAGGAAAGTTAGGTGGCTGGTAATAAGGTTTTTAGTATTGCTCTTATCATTACCTCTATGGCTGTGTTTGTTAGGATATGTATAAGTAGAGGAGTAACTATGTGATTGTTGACAAAATCGATGAAATAAATAATGAGGAATAATAAAAGGAACAAGGGGAGTTAAAGCTCATTACATGGTGTCAGAAGTGGGATAGATGGTTGAGAGGAAAATATAAAAGTGCAGAAAGTATTCCAAGTGAAAAAAAAAGAAGAAAGAAGCAGAAAATTGCAGAATCAATGTGCATGCTTTCTCCGCCTGCCAATTTTGATTTTAGAAAACCAGACGAATGGTGTACTTGGATTAGAAGATTTGAAAGGTATCGGTTGGTGAGTGGGTTGGCAGAGAAAAGTGGAGAAATACAGGTTAGTACACTAGTATATGTAATGGGACCAGAAGCGGAGGAAATAATAAACACCTTCCAACTTT
>PNEQ01057631.1:0-31094 GCA_003012365.1 Medauroidea extradentata
GAGGTTTCAGACAAGAAGCGGGCGACAAGTGATTCCCCCTAAACGGTTGGAACTGTAGGGAGTGTTAAGTTAGGCTAGTAGGTTATGTAGGTATGGTAGTAAGGTAGTGTGGAAAAGGAGTGTAAAGAAGGGGAGATGTAGTGTTAGGTAGGTTAGTAAACATTGTGCCAGGTTAAGGTGGCACGAGTGCGAGGCAAGGGAGTTGAAGGAACATGGCGGACGCGAGTACAAGTCATGCGAACGAGCGTGGTGACTTACCGGCATAACATTTTAATTGTTAGATAGATAATCCTTTTATTTTATGTACAGTAGCTTTGAAAGTAAAATATTAATGTTATTTCTATTTGCGTACAGTTTTAATGTTATTTATGTCTAATTAGGTATTTCAAATAACTAAACTAAATTATTATTTACCTATAAACTGTTTTCAGTTTCCTAAAGTAGAGTTGCTGAAATTTTTAAATGAAAATACAAGTAGCATTTTTTGTCTAGTATTGTTAGCTGCTAGGCATATATGGAATTTAAATTTTATTTGGAGTAATCTTTTTAGTGTTTCACTTTCCTGCAATGAGTTTTCATTGTTGCCTTGTTTAAAACCTGTCACTAAAATATCTAGAAACAAAATTAACATTTTACTTGTGCTGCTGTACAATAAATGAGACTTTCCCTATCGCACCACGTACCTTTGATGGTTGCTTTTTGCTTCCTATGTTTTCCTTCGTAAGCGGTGGCACAATATTGGCCATCTCCTTTAGCATGCAATGATATAGCAACTACCCCTTTCCATAGGTAGAGACTATACTTTAGTGTACACAAATTGCAAGCAATCTTTGACCCTTCTGTCTCTGTGATCAGTTTTGTGCAGACCGAGTTTTGCTATTTAATTTGTCATACTACAAACATCTTTTGAGACAGTCAAGCACACTTTCTTCATGTTTTCTTTATTGTTTTCTTCTGAAAATTAAAAGAAGCAACAACAGTGTCCTTGTGTGTAGTGGAGGAAGAATGTTTCCAAAGTGATTCCGAAATGAGTACAGCAACAAAAATTACTGATTTTTTTTTTTTTTAATTTATTTATTTATTACTATCCCATGCATTATGTTTGTTTATTCAGAAATTTTGCATTGTTATTGTTAGGTTAAATGTTTTAATTAATTTTTGTGGTTTAGGCTGTTCAGTTTTAAACTCTTGCTTTCTCATGCAAAATTTACAGTGCAGTGAATTTTATTAGTGTTATCGCACTTTTCTACGGACAGCGGTAGTCTGGGTCAGACCTTTCACCTCCTGCCTAGGCGATCCGGGTTTGATTTCCGGTAGGGCCAGGCTCGGATTTTTTTTCATGTTGGAAACATGGCAGAAATTGCAGTTGGCCGGTGGGTTTTCTCTCTGGGAATTCCCGTTTCCTCCACCTCTCCCGTTTCGTTGCTGCTCCAGCTTCATCTCACCCCACCCTCACCTCATTCATTCTTGGGGCCGGGCAGGCAAGAGGCATATCTTGTTAGTCGAGCAGCCTGCCCAACCTTCACCATGGCCTTCTCTCGTACACAATGTGATCCTACCAGATGGCAAGAACACAAAGTGGATTTTAATTCTTTTTATGCAAAACTTTTTTGTAACTGGAGTGTATTTACGTTGTGGGTTTTTAGAGACCTAACTCCAACGTAACTCGAGGACTTACATTACTCAATATTTCAGTATGATATTAACCTTTATTTTGTAATTCGGGTCTGAAGTTGGTGCAGTGGTTAGAGCACTCCCCTCCGGTGGAGGTTGAACCCGTTTTATCTTATGTAGTTATATGGCAGATATTACTGCTGGTCAGCGGGTTTTTTTTGGGGTAATTCCATTTCCCTTGCCCTTCACATTCCACCTCTTCTCCTTTCATAGGCTCATTTCAAGTTATCCTTCCCTACTAGCAGATGCGTACGGGCGCCCAGTCATGAAACCTCCTGAAACCCTCTGTTCTATAAGAAGCTGGGTGGTAATGACTCTGCCTCTCTCTGTACTATGAATAGAGACAACTTTGTTAACCAATAATCCTTATAGATGTAAAAATTATGTACAGCTCTGAAGTTTACAGGTCATTTCTCAAAGTTCAACTGAGTAAGACTGCTTTGCTGGATCAGTTTTGCTTGTTAATTCATCAGAAAAACCTAAAATGACAATTTTGATGGTTAATTATGCAAAAAAAAATAACTAAGAGGCATACATTATACTTGAAAGAATTTGTCACGTAAACTGCCTACAGTTTTATTAGTACTTTACATTTACATCAATTAATCAGCAGACTTGGACCAAACGCACTTAGTGTGACACCAATGTAAATGTGCTTGCAATATCCTCCTAGATGTGAGACTGCTGAAAATGTTTTTTGAAAACCAATGCCACATCACTAAGCTTGTGTTCTGACACCCAAGATGTTACTGCACTGAACAAAATAGAAGACGTTCACAGTACATTCATGATAAGTCTAAGGACTTTATGGTGACTCAAGGTTCATGTTTTCCTCCTGATGAGGGAGGAGGGGTGCACTAGTGCAGGTGTTGTCTAGTGTAGGTATCATTCAGTCTGTGCTCTCCCAGAACAGATTTCTCTGACCTTACTCTGCTGCTGGTTACTAGTTATATTGCTTGGTGATAGAACTTCAATAATGTCACAAAAGTAAAATTTTCTTGCATTTAGAGGCAAGTCTGAAAGTTAATATCTTTGAAATTCAAATGGAAAAAGCAAAGCCATATCTTGTGGGAACCATTATAGTTTGCACTGGGAAAAAAAAAACTTACTGGTTTCCTTATTTTCTGGCTTTTTTCTGGGGCCTGAGTAATGGCAAAGGGGGAAAGAGGAAAGGAGGAATGCACTTATCTCACCTTCTCCTCCTGAAATCTGCTCTTGTACATCATCTATGGTATAATGTTGCATATGTTGTTAAGGTATTACAAGTACAGCTGTAGGAAGGAAATATGAATCTGTTGTGCAGAAGAAAGTTAAAATGTTAAGTTGTCAACACATATTTTTTAACTGTTCAGATCTGTTTCGATTGATTGCCGACCCAAACCGCCTAGTGGATCAGAGAAAACTGGGGCTCCTCCTTCACGACTGTATTCAGGTGCCTCGGCAGCTGGGCGAAGTGGCAGCTTTTGGTGGCTCTAACATTGAACCTTCTGTGCGAAGTTGCTTTGAAAAAGCTGGGAAGGATAAAGCCTATATTGAGGTAAACTTGTGTTAAGTAACAACTGATTATTGTACTAGGTTCAGTCCATATTGAGGGGGGATAGCGTGACAAACCGTACCTTCTTGAATACTTTCAGAATTATACTATTCTTAATGTATTACTATAAAAACAATAACAAGGATTTGTAATGCTGTTTGCAATACTTCTAATGCAAGAAAAGATTCAAGAAGAATACTTTTAATGTACTTATTTTTCAATTTTATAGACCGTAGCTCGAACAGCATTCCTTGTTCAATGCAACCATCATGCAGGCAAGTGAACAAGAAAATCAGCATGTGTTGCAGGGTTTGGAGTTATTTTTGTGTATGTTTGTGTTTTGTTCACTTGTCTTATGTGGTGAAACTGCTCTGCTGTACGTAAGAGATGAAGAGTAGCTGTTGGAAGTTGTGTGTTCGTGTGTGTGTAGGCTATCCACTTCCTGAATTGGCTGCAGCAGGAGCCACAGAGCATGGTGTGGCTGCCAGTATTACATCGCCTCTCAGCCGCTGAGACTGCCAAGCACCAGGCCAAGTGCAACATATGCAAGGAGTACCCCATCGTTGGCTTCAGGTAGTCTTCACTGTGCTTTCTGCACTTTCTAGTCATTGGCCTTCATTTACAATGCTAGTTTTTAAAGTGGAGTGTTTGAAGTATTTTTGTTTTTAGTTTTAAGTATGATGTACCGGTACGTAAAGAATGTCAAGTATGACTTGACAATATTACCTGCTATGAGGTTGTGAGTGGCATGGCTATTACTATAACCTGGCTGTGAGTCAGCTTTCTGACTGTGAAAAGTAAAATGAATAGTGGCATATAATGCTCAGTCTACACTCACACTACAATAACTTTCTTGTACATATTACTTACAAAACTGACAGGTTCATATCAGTACTGTGGTTGAATTAAAAATGTTGGTTATTTAGTAGTATCTGGTATTACGAAAACAAACATATTTGATATGGTGGGTGGTGTCCTACATCTCAGCTCAAAACTTGATTTACATCGACCTCAAGGGCTACACGATGACAGTGGGGACCTCACATCAGCATGGATGTTGTTACATACTTAATAGCAAACTTCTGTTTGCCGAGCAGCAGCCTTCATTTTATGAACTCTGATTTTATGAAACATCAATTTCAAGACAATATTTTCGTGAGCCTTGATGTTTCATCAAATTAGGGTCCTACTGTACATTTTTAATAAACGCATGTGCTTTTCTTTTGTAAATTAGTGGTACATTATTTGAAATAATATCATCCATAATCATGTACAGTGCAAGTATTTTATTGGTTTTCAAAATGTGTGTTAAAAAGTTTTACATTTGTTGTGCAGAGAGTATGTACACTTAATTAAGAACATTGGAAGATATTTTAGAAGATTTTTTCCTTCGCCTTAGTTCATTAAAAATTAATTAAATAAATTTTTCTGTCAAATAGAACATTTAGCGTACCAAAGAACTTAACCATGTTGTAAAATTACTGTACACATACATAGTCTTATTTAGTAATAAATGAATAAGTGTCATGATATCATTGTTTCAGGTACCGTTGTCTGAAGTGTTTCAACTTTGACATGTGTCAAAACTGTTTCTTCTCTGGGCGAAAAGCTAAAAACCATAAGCTTACGCACCCCATGCAAGAATATTGTACAGCAGTAAGTCTACATATTTTTGTTTGTAATGGAAATTTGCTCATTGCTTTTTTAATTAATGCCTGTTCATAATATGACAAACTGTAATAAATTATTTTGAATAATACGAATGAAGTGAAGTGTGGGAGGTTGTCAACGGATATAGGGAAAACTCTCTTGGCAACAAATAATGCAAATCTCGAATAAACGCTGTGAGAGAATTTAATATAAATTACATGCTGGGTCTTGTACTAGCATCCTACTGTATTGGAGGTAGGAATGTATGTGGGAAATTAGTTACTATATACTATTACAAATTTGCTTCCAAACCCTGAAAATAAATTGAATTGATAGCAAAGCCACTCAACAGGAAAAAAAGCAGTAACCTAAAATTAATTAAAGAAAAGAGAATTCTCAAAACGTTTACCAAGTATTCAGTACTGTTTACAGTTTTATACATCAGTTGAGAGAAGTTTGTTCCTTACGCATGGGATTATTGTAATGTTAATTTTAAGGGCAGGACAGAAAATAGTTTTATGTCTAAATGCATTGCTACTTTTATTTTGCAAAACTTTAGATTTCTTGGCTGGGTAACACATATATCATGACACTAAAACTATTCGCATAATAATAAGTAGTTATTTTAGACTGCAGTTAACTGTGACCTTTGGTAATAAACATGTGTAAAGTCTGTGCTAATCATGCAATTGCATATTTTTATACTGTTAAAATAGTGGTACTGTATAATGAATCACTTTTGCATTTTTAACTGCATGTCTGTACTCATATACCATGCATTATTTCCAGACGACATCTGGGGAAGACGTGCGGGACTTCACGCGGGCCCTCCGCAACAAGTTCAAGTCGAAGCGCTACTTCAAGAAACACCCCCGGGTGGGCTACCTGCCAGTGCAGACGGTGCTGGAAGGCGATGCACTGGAAAGTCCCGCTCCCTCTCCCCAGCACTCGACCCTCAGTCAGGATATGCACTCGAGACTAGAAATGTACGCATCGCGGCTGGCAGAGGTGGAATTGCGCACCCGGAGTAATTCCACCCCTGACTCGTATGTATTACACGCACGCTTGGTGGTGCTCCCACCTCGCAACCTGAATGTTGACTGCTCTAACATGGCGTAGAAATTGTTCAGTTGTTTACTGCTGTAGTGAAATTAGTGACTGCCAGCAACTTACCCTTACTTCCAGCAGCAGTAGGCGTGAACCAGTAACTGGAATGCTGAACCTTTTCTTTTATTGTGTCGTCAGTGTGGAGCCTCACTTTATCATTATTCATTCAATGAAAAATTAATATATGTATGCAAGAATGTTGCTGATAAATTTGTACTTACTGGTTATGCGCAATGAACAATAAATATCTGAGCATGAGAGTGATAAATCAAGGCTTCCACTGCAATCACACCTACTGAGGTAACAGTCTTACATTCAGATCTTGTAATGCAGCACAATGGCACAGCTTTATTTACTATATTAGTTCGTCAGTAGTAAATTTTAATATTTGATTAATTGTGAAGTACCATACTGTTCAGTAAACTTTTATGAGATCAACAAACTTATCAAATTGTAACTAATTTTTTACTACGACACTGCAATAATCATTTTCAGTCGTGCTTTGTGTGGCTGTATTTGCATGAACTAGAGTACCATAATCACCTATTTATTTATGTGTAAATTAACCAGTGTTCTGAAAATTTATGTTTATTTTGATCCAGTATATTAACAAAATGAAATACTAAGACAGTTTCCTTATTAAATAATTAAGTGTCTTAACTAATATGCAAATAACAAGCAACATGGCTTTTTCATGCTGTGTATTCTTCTTCTACACAATTTTTTTTCAAGTATGATATAAATTTTCATAACATTAACAGCATTCAGAATAGTAAAGCAGCAAAATTATTTTTTAATTTAGCATTTCTGTAGTCTGCTTAGTTAGCAAACATTAGTATGTTTATCCAAAGTAACCACGTATAGGTACAACATTTGTTTTTTTTAGCACCCTGCAAAATATTGACTAAAAATTATATTATAATCCTTAAAACAATTCTAAGTACTTCAAGAATTTTGACAATAGTTACTGGTACACTTACAGATAAATACAAAATAATTTACAGATTGGAAGATTTAAGGGTGTGTATTGTACCCATCATATTCCAAGAAAACAAAGGAATACGAAACGAAAGAGAATTTCATGGAAAGAACACTTGTGTTCCAGGTTTTGATATATTTATCTGGTTGGGTTTACCTAGGATGACTTTTACAACATTTTTATATTGCAGGTTTGTCCATGTTAATATTCAATACTTAGGTACCATAGTGAGATTAATTAACTAAAAAACATAGCAAATGCTAAGTTGTTTCAGTACTCATTCTTGACGAAATTTCACAGCTTAATTTTTATTTAATCTACACAAATTAATAGATGTTATTCTATGTGGCCGTCCTGACTGGAGGAATTTACATTAACTATTGTTTAACTCAAATTACTACATTTCATCATGTTCACAATATTAACACGTACTTCTGCTTCAAATGTCAACTGTTCACTGCAGCATTAACCACATAATCAAATTTTGTAAATTTATCATGAGAATATTTAAAATTTATTTTGATGTGTGCTGAAGCCTTACATGGAATTTGCTGCTGCAATTTTGAACCATCCAGTAGTTTTAGTCCAATTTGCAAACACTTTTTTTTTCTTTCTTTCTTTTTTTTTCTTTCTTTCTTTCTTTCTTTCTCTCTCTCTTTCTTCCACGGAAGCTGGAGAAATTCTTGATATAAGAATCCTGAGTTATAAATTACATTTTACGCACACCCGTATTACATTAATCATGACCAGCAATAGTTTTGTAGTGTAGTGAATAAATAGTTGCATAATGTCCCATTAGATCTTCAGATATTTTGCTTCATTATTAGCATTGAAAATTACAAGGAAAAGTATATATGTATTAGTACCGTAGGATTCCATTAAATTTGAATTATAGTAACGTGAAAAACTATTTGTAGATGTCCACTTGGATTTCATTAGTTTTTTTTTTTTTTTTTTTTCTGTTAGGTACTACTATTTATGCAGTTATATATATTATTGGCCTAAGCATCTAGAAATGTGTACACTTTCATAAATATGTGTTTGTGGTTTGCATTGTTGGGAAGAGTCACATGTGATACATATGTACAGTGATGATGAGCATCAGCTGATAGCCCAGTACTGCCAGTCCCTGAATGGAGGAGACAACGTTCCCGTGCCACGCAGCCCAGTGCAGATAATGGTCGCCATCGACGCAGAACAGCGGGAAGAACTTGAAGCAATGATAAGGTTAGTGCTAATTGGGAGGAAAAACGTGTACTGAGAGTCTAGCCATAGTTATCTGTTAAAAATTTATAGTAACCCCAAATGTGTCTTCATTTTACCTTACAGTCAGACGTTTCAATACATCGTGATTTTGACGTCTCAGAAACACAGATGAAACAAAACAGACAAGGAAAATCAGGCCAAGATTATCTGTAGTCAGAATATACATACAAAATTTTATTTTTTATATATGTTCCGTCTACTGCCAATCTTGGCTTGTTTACTTGTTTTCTCTTGTCTCACCTGTGTTTCTGAGACAACAGGGTACTACAACGGCATATGTCCACAATGCTGCTCGAAATCCTTCTCTCGTATTCTACAGAGTCCTTCAAACATATAATTAGTGCGTCATATCCAGTGAGCCTTTCTAACACAAAATCTGAAACCCGAGATAGTAATTCTGACATCTCTTTGGTAGTTCCCTACCACGAAACTCTGAACCATTGTCAGTTATGACCACAAAAAAATACTTGGTTTTCACCACTAATTCAGAACTCATTCTACGAACCCGCTACTTTCAGTACCGTCAACACACCTACGAAACTCTTTAACTGTATACCAGTGCAATACATCAACTTTCCACTTATTTTCGTAGCTGACTCACCAACCATACATACCGGTACTCGATTCCAGGCAGCTACAGCTGTGCAACAGAGAACTTGATCTACCAGCTACAGTGCACCTAGTGCAAACCAGAATAAAGTGTATTTACTAAAAACTCACTTAGATGACGTATGGCCACAGGACAGATACCAAGCAAGTCGTAGCCGGTTCCTAAATGAACACACAAGTAAACAAGTTGCTGCAAAAGCAGTCTCCAATTAACACACTTTTCACTCATGTTATAATTAGTGCTGAGCGAACCTCTGTTTTCATGTTTCGAACCGAACCGAACCGAACTAAGGCAAAAAAAATTTGAACTGAACCGAACCGAACCTAATGCAAAAAATATTATTTCGAATTTCAAACGAACCCATGAAATAATATTTTTGGAACTAAGCTGCTACAAAGAAATAACCACACTATACATAAAATAAGAAAAAAATATGGGGATTATATAAAAAACACAACAAACAAAACAACGGTGCACAACAGGCGGCCAAGCGAGTTACGAATGTTGTAAAAAAAAACTTCACCATACGGTAAAAAAATTACGTTAATATTACGTTTTATTAAGCAGTCTATATGAGTGTACGACATATAAATTCGGAAAAGTGAATCCCGTTAGTTATCCATTACAATTAGTAACGAATTGTAATTCTTATAACAGTTTTTAAGTTTTATAGCAGACGCAACTGCAAATAACTAAAGTTGGTATTGGTAACCATTAAATCGCCTCGCAGTGGCCGCCATATTGCGACCTTTGTCCGTGCTGTGTTTACTTTTTACCGTGTTTACGTTTATGACCGACTGCAGAATTATATTCAATAAAGAATGAATTTAAAACACCAAGTAGCACGATACATTATGTCCGACTTCTTTTCATTTCATTTTTTTTCCTTAGGTGTTTTTATCTGCTCGTATGAAAGGTAAGATAACTTAAGTTTGTGTAGGTAGAAAATTAGGCCAATTGGTCACGACGTACCCCTATTTATTTTATGCCATAAAATAAGGAAATGAATCATGGATGTTTGAAGTGAAATTTACAAAATTTTAACTTGGTTCACGTACGTAGGTACGTTTGCCCGTTTCACAGTACGTGTACGCAGACGCAAATCTATTTTGGACATACAAACAAAGATCTTTTGCGTTTCAAGATTGCGATGCTAATTATCTGGTACGTCGTAACATATTTCTTGCCTTTTTTTTTACCAATTTGTGTCGTAGTACAAGCCTATCAGTTCGAAAAACGTGTTTTTCTAAATCTCGAACGTTCGGTTTTTCGAACATTTTTTGAGACGTTTCGAACCAAACCGAACCATTATGTTTGGTTCGGTTCAGTTTGAAAATTTCGAACTTCGTCCAGCACTAATAAATATGTATATATTCAGAAAAATGTAACAAGTCCAGTGAAATAGATAGAACTATAGTATTTTTTTCCATACATTAACAAGCCTTACAGCTTCCGCTCTGACTTCAATAGCACCAAGTACATTCTCGTGCATATATTTTCCTACCACCAGAAATTCTAAGTAAATATTAAATATAACTATTCTCCGTTCACTCTAAGTTGAGTCCTGAAGTAAACAAATAACGTAATATTATTGCACTTCGCTAGCTTCTAATTGGCTCAATTTGTGCAGCGCGCCGACGTACTATTTCCAACCGACAAAACTGTGTACAGTTGGCATCATAGGAAACAACAACGTCCTATATATTAAAACAATACTGCGTGAAAATTTCGTACGTGTTATCGACATACGGAAACAAAAATTACATAAAAACTTGATAAAAATATTGACATCATGTGCAATTACAGTATATTTCAAAATTTAATTGTAATTATCAAGCGCCATGACTAACGATCGTATTCAAATATTCTGGTACTACCGTAACGAAAATTTTGTACTACATGCAGAAAAAAGTTGTCAACAAAATGTGATTGAACTTACGTTAAAGCCCTCCTGGATAATTTTGTACTTCGTTTTGGAAAAATTACATTTTATAAATTACCAAACACTGTCAATAATTCACGACACATATTCGTTATTTTTTTTTATTGTAAAGAATGTTATGCGAGATTTTTATTCTTGCCTAATAAACATCACCGCAGTTTGTTTAGTAATGAAGACATATCCACGTTTCAAAAACCATGCAACACATTTTCACTGTTCACGTCCAGCGTCACATAACCTAACCCGCATGCGATGTAAACATAGGCAGACGCGGGAACGACACATCTGATTGTGATATTTCTGACTTATTTTTACAGTGGTTATTTATTATTACTGAACTAAACTTTTGGTATTTTCAGAGTATCGTACATCTCTAAATACTGGCAAGTGTACCAAGAAACTCGTACGTTTAACAGTACGTCAGTCGTTAAATAACTCGTGAAATCAACTGTACGGACGTGTCGTCCGCTAACCATAATTATGGTAATAAACATATAGAGTCGTAGATTGTGTTTGCAACGTCTGTATATTTTAGATATTTGTTAATAAAACTCTCTTATTAAGTGATGGAGTAGTAAATTTATATGTACACGACAGATAACAAAGAACTATTTCTTATGCAAGATCACGGTGCACGGCGGTCGGCAGCCAATGAACATGTTTGTTTATAATTTGCTTTGTTTATCCTAAAACTCAACTTAGAGTGAACGGAGAGTAATAGTTTTAAAAATTAATACTGTACGTAACTCATAGTTTTCAAAACTCTCTTTTTGATACTAAGTGATCGGTTTGTAACTGTAATGATAATTCTGAAATAAGCACTGGATACTGATTACTGACAAGCCTGAAATTCATTCAGTATGTGTTCAGTCACGGGGGTTCAGGTTTTTTTTTCTCTCTCTCTTTGAATTGCATGGAGACATCTACGCATTCATATCTTGTATGATTTTTTTTCAAACAGTCTTCACTATATAAAATGTTATAATTTGCTTTCAACAATATAATAGTTGTATCTATTGAATTTGTAAAGTAATTAGTATTTTCACAGTCAAGAGAAATTTATCTCTTCTGAAATCAAAAGTCTCAAAAACAAAATATAACGTGTCTATTTCTGCATGGAAGAAGAAGCATAATGAAAACCCCAATATACAAGTCTTGAAATCGTTGCACACAACTGAAAGACTGTGATAAATACCTAGGAAGCAATTGTTGAGCTACTTTTTAAAGTAATTTCATCCTGCAGCCATCGGCATGCAATGACAAACAATGTACCACTCTGACCTCAGGATCCTGAAGTCCAAAATGAAAATTAATTGACTTAATTTGATAAAGTAAATTGTTGTTCAGGAATAGCACTGTCATTGTAAAGTTCTTGGAGTTGGCAGCAACAAATATCCCTAAACAGTCTCTATTAAAAGTGTCAAAAAAATTTAATTGAAAACTAGCTGCTTTTGAAACAAATGTTTAATCCGAGCAGTAACAAATAATAATTTATTATCATTATTATTATTAGGTATTATTATTGGCATTATTCTGGGAAACTTCTATTTTATCCTATGTAGGTTGGGAAGGTAAGGGAGGAGATTGAGCCCCTCGAGACCTCCCCCCTCCCCCCCCCAACGCTCTGGATCTGTCACTGCTATAATATAAAATATGAATGTAGATTCATATTAAATATATATAAATAAATATCAATAATAAGGCCATCAGTATTAATAAATACGTACTAATTTACACACTAACCACAGTAGTGATAAACAAATTGTCTTATGGCGTAAAGCTTTGGGTGGTAGTAATGCCTCGGAACATCACCATTGATGTTTCTGTATCTAGGTTGCCTACAGAAAAACTTAACTTTGACAGAGTACTTGTTATGTCCTGTAAAATTGCATTACAAATGTTTCACGAGTTATAAACTGTCAATGATGGAAGGAAAAAAGTGAATACAGTATTGGCAGTAATTCTCATAAGAGCTCAATTTTGATTGGTAGATCACTGCTAGAGGTGTGATGTCCCAGAAGATAGGTATTACGTATTGGAAAGGACATGGTGTCAGGGTTATTTACGTGCTGAACAGACTTGTCTGCTCCATGACTACAACAGCCCAGATATTATTATGGTTACACACACTCGTCCACCCTGACTTACAATAGACTTTAGCAATGGTCACTTCCTTCCTTTGGGTTTACATGGATGTCATCAGAACCGGGCTTAGGTATGACAACAATGTACTTTTGAAACGTAATGTAATAATCATTGTGAAGTATTAAAGTCTCTGAGCTCATATCAACTTGTGATAATGTTGTGTGTTTGTTTTTGTCTGAAAGTTGTAAAAAAAGTATGTTTGGGTACATATACGGTTCTGTATATTTTAAATAAAAAAACCATGGCCTCATCATTGTTAAGCTGTTGATGTTAAGATAGTGCAACATGGGTTAAAAAAAACTACCAATCATTTAAAAATTACTCAAGTTCATAACATAGAGCTGTGTACAATAACTTATTATTTAAACTGGCCTGCAACTTACTAAAATATTTGTGACTCATTAATGTCCAACTGCATTAATAACTATTAAATTAAAATCTCTTAGAAAGTAATGTTGGAAATGGTAAGAAAATTTTGAAAGTGCAGAAAGACCACTATTTTGACATCAGTTTCCTACGTTGCAATAACTGTTGTTTTGAGAACTTGGGCTCATCCATTATTAATTAATTTCAAGCACCAAATGAGGGCTAATTTGATGTTGACTGCAGGGAACTGGAAGAGGAGAATGCCAGCCTGCAGGCAGAATACGAGCGTCTGCGCTCCAAGCAGACTCCTGGCTCGACACCCGAGGAGTCGGGTCATGGTCCACGGCCTCAAGACAGCGACATGCTAGCAGAGGCCAAGCTGCTGCGGCAACACAAAGGACGGCTGGAGGCTCGCATGCAGATCTTAGAGGACCACAATCGTCAGCTGGAGGCACAGCTACAGCGACTGCGTCAACTGCTGGATGAGGTAATGTACATGTGAGAGATTTTGGTCAGCGCTTAACATTGAGGTCATCAGCGCTAGTGAGGGATAATAAGAGGTGAATATGGAACCAGTGCCTGAATGAAAGGGCGGAGGAAACGGGAGATCTCGAAGATAACCCACCAACTGATGGCATCGCCCGTAACAGTTTCCCTTGCAATTCCCACATGCGAAAATCTGGGCACCGACACTGCTGGGAATTGAATGCGGATCACTTTGGTGGGAAGCTAATGGTCTAACCATTCGGCCACTGCAACCCCTAGGTACTGTACATGCTGTCACAGAGTACAACCTGTTATGACTACATTTGAAAGTAAAACATTCTCGCTCACTCACTCACTCACACGCACACACACACACACACACATTCTCTCTCTCTCTCTCTCTCACCTTTGCATACCTTCTTCCATATACATACATACATACATACATACGTACATACACACGTACTTTCTATGCATGTATGCGCACACACTTGTTTTACAGCTGTGGCCTGCCAATTGTTGTCTATTATGGTATTGCCAAGTGTCAGCAAACTTATTTTTAAGTAGCCTTAGGTTGCATCGTTTTGTCATTCTCTGATGGTTCCTAGAAATGTTGTCGTAAAATTACTGTCAGAGAATATTGTAGAATTCCACAATTTACATATTGTACACAGAAACTCTTATTGTGGCTGAATATGAAAAAAAATTTTTTTTCAGCTTTGGCTTTCTTTATATCTTGAATTTCCTCTTTGTGATGTAAGTAATTTTAGTATGCTGAGATTTTGAATTAAAAAATTTTTCTATATGAATTTATTTGGTAAAACTGATTACCCAATCAACTAGTATAAACTATCTTCTGCAATACTTACTTGGTCGCCATTTTGAAATCCAGTTGTTTGTGTTTTTATGTTCATACTGCAATATTTCTAATTATGACTGAGGTGACTACATTTATTTTGAATTTTGTAAGTTTTGTGAAATTTTTGTGCAAATTTTTTCACTCTTTTATTTTAGAGTTCTTGTTAATAATCTCAGTGTCTAAAATATGATTCCACACTTTGATTGGGTTATAATAATGGGATATTACATTGAACTTAAACATGACTCTGCATTTGTATGAGATGTGATATGGGATTTGTTTCAGCCAAGTTCTGGGTCCCCCTCCAAGACTGGAACTTTGCAGACCAGGTCTGTGACAGCTTCCCAGCTCGCAACTGACTCGCCTGCAAAAATTAATGGCCATTACCATGATGGAGGAAGTGAGTAGGAATACTCTGATAAAGTGAAAACTTTGTAAAATAATGTGTCTTAGTGCTTAAATTATTTTCTAGTAGCATTGATAGAATTTGAGTTTCACATGGAGGTGGTGAGTAGAGGGCAGTCTTTCCATATTACAATAA
The DNA here is from genome assembly GCA_003012365.1 of Medauroidea extradentata. Lineage (NCBI taxonomy): Eukaryota > Metazoa > Arthropoda > Insecta > Phasmatodea > Phasmatidae > Medauroidea > Medauroidea extradentata. The sequence goes on from PNEQ01057631.1 coordinate 15,160, forward strand.
TGCTTTAGAAGATATGGCAAGTCAGAAGGACTTTTATTAAATTTGCCTTTCTTGTACTACCGGTATATCATTTTGGTATTCTGAAGTTTGTTCACAATGGTTCCAAGGAAAACATTTAGCTTATCAGAACTGCTGTATTCATTTTCATTCTCCTTTAGCATTCTATAATTATGGAAGAAAATGATCTGTACTTTTTTTCTCCTCAATTTCATACATTGTTCTCAGCCACACCATATTGATTAAAAGCAATAACTAATGTTAAACGACTAGTAGTTTGATAAAGAAGTTACACTATAGTAAAATTCAGGGTGAGCAGTCCACACCTTCAGTTGAAAATACAGAAGAGAAAATATTGTTTAGAAGTTGTCACACACTCACTAGCATACACTACTGTTGTGGGTCTGCTGTGCTAGATTATGCTACGGCAAGGTTGAAAGACTATTGAGCCAGGAAATGTTGCAGTGAGGAAAAGTGAACTTGAACTCAATTACAACTGTATGAGTGAGGAAAAATATGTACTGTTACAGTAATGTGTCATGCAATAGGTAACCAGTTAAGAGAACTAAAATAATGTGTGCAAATTAAAGCGTTAATTGTACAATTTTTAAAACACTTTTATTAGCCACAGAGGACAAGAAAACTCTCCTTCCAATGTTGGTGAAGCTACTTTTTATTAGTATAGGTATATGAAATATATGTGAACATGTTTACTGAAAGATATTACTGTGGTTCCTGCTACTACAATTTGTTAACTATTTCCTTTGTTTGAATTTTACAGTGTCAGCTTTTCAAGTCGGTATGAAAGGTTTGTTTGTGTTTTTTATCCCAAAATACCGCACTGATTTTTAAAAATTATAGTGTTTTTATTTCTGACGAGTAGATGAGCGGATAATATAGAAATTTCAGTTACTGTAGGGGATATAGCTTTTTGAGGTTCCCAAGTCTGAATTTCAATTGTATCATAGTTTAAAAACCTTTAGTTACTCATTAGTTTAGAAATATATAGTACTACATAACATATAAAGAAATTTATAATTTTTACATACACTAAATTAACATATTTGAAAGATGTTGTTCTGCCATATTTTCAGTTTTGCAGTAATGAACAGTTATGTGTGCATGGTATAGTATGGTGTCAGTGTAGTTACAGTGTACTGTTTGTGATGGGTGCAGATTCATGTAAAAGAAATGCTTGTGCCATTTTATTGTTGGTGTGTGTTCAGCATGAGAAAGTGAAGCCCTGCTTTGCCACTAAATATTTTCATCCAGTAAAAATAAATAATTTGACAAAGAAATTTGGTATATTGAGGCCTGTGGGGTTGGCGGCACTGCTTAGACACAGGCTAGTCATGGTTGTATCGAGTCCTATATTGTTTTGTAAATGTTCGTAAATTCATAAATATACAACGGTGGCAATGAAAGTGAAATGGCTTAAGCGTAAAAACAAACATGGAAGGACATCTTGGCATGTTTTAAGGTTGAAAACTTCTCACTATGAAATGATTCTTGGGATTCTTATATTGAACGACTGGAACAAGATTTCATTGTAAATGGTGTGGCGGTCAATGAATAAGACTCCAAGAAACAGCGGACAATCTTGATCTTGGTAATCAGTAAAGAAACATACAAGATATTTAGAAATGAAAGAGACTACAATTATTGTGTGCTCATTATTCCCCGAAGCCATCTGTAATCGCAGAATGTCACAATTTTCACAAAAGTTTGCAACAAAGTCACGAAACAATCACTGATTCTGTGGTAAGGTTACACGATTTAACACTATTCTGCAACTTCGGGACATTCCTCGACTTAGCACTTGTGATCAGTTTGTAGTGGGCCTAAAAAAAATGGCATCACCCAACGGCTGTATTTAGAAGCAGATGACCTGACTTTCGACAAGGCAAACTCATTAGCCATATTGTATAAGTCGGCAGTTAACAACGTGTCACCACAAGCTGCAGAGCTTAAAATGCTAATTTCACTTTGTGCAAAATAGGAGGCAGTGAATGTGGCAAAAATACGGGCTGTGGTAGCAGTAATCGTACACTTAGTACCTGCAGATTTCTCAAATATAAGTGTGATAGTTGTAAGCATCCAGGCCATCTTTAGCAAATGTGTCCTTACCTTTGTTAGCAAGCTTGTGGGGAAGCTAGTGTGCATAATTATGTTTTGTGTGAAAGTTCTGAGGTTTTGCAAAAGGCTTCACTAGAGGAAGAGTTTGCAGCTTTCTATCAGCTATCAACATCAGGAGCACATCCCAGGCCATGGATTTTGCCGGTAATGGTGGGGAATATGTTGCTAGATACAGAAATAGACAGTAGCGCAGCTATTTCTGTGGTTTCTAAGGAAACATATTAGAAGTGTTTATCAGCTTACTCTTTAACTCTTACCAGTGTTCGACTTAAGGTTTATAACAGTGACAACATAACCCCATGTGATACTGTCAGTTTACCGGTGCCTTACGTGTTCAGAAGAAGTGATGATGTTAGACCCATTTGTAGCACCTACCAAATGGAAGCACCCTTTTGATGGGGAGAGACTGGTATGAAGTTCTTTGGTGGTTGTTACAACCACATCTCAATCATGTAATACAAGATAATGCTTTAGTGCTTAATAATTTGTTTTCAAAGAACTTAGTAACGCTGCCCCTCCTGAGAATGTTCCTATGTGAGTAAAGGTGTTATTTCAATATTTTGTGCTAAACGTCCACTTAAATGTGCCTTAAAGTCAAAGCTTCTTACACAATCTCTGCTGGTTACCATTGGTTGTCTCTGTACAACAGGACATTGTCTTGCTGATGAAACTCTCCTTTTTTCTTTGCTCGCTGATCAAACCAGTCCTTCGCCTTCATCTGTCTGTCGCATAGTTCCTCTGCTACCCTTCTCTGTACTTCCGGTTTCAGTAGCTTCTGGACCATTGGTATCTTCATCCTTACGCGACGAATCAAAAACTGTGCTGGTGACCGACCGACTGTAGACAAGGGAGTGTTTCTGTACTCAAGTAGCATATTCGGTAGATCATTGTGTGGGTCCACACACCTCCTCAGCATGTTCTTGGCAATCTGCACTGCCTGTTCTGCTTGTCCGTTTGACTTTGGGTAAAGAGGACTGGTGGTCACTATCCTTAAGTCCCAACTTCTTGCAAACTACCTATACTTGTAGGAGTTCAATGGCATATTCTCGGAGGCAATAATCTGTGGTACCCCATGAGTGGCAAACCTAACTTTAATCCTCTTATAACCTCACTGGCTTGTTTATTTGACACAGGTACTACCTCTATCCTTTTGGAGTAGAGTCAACAACCACCATATAACTATTGCCCCCAAATTCACAAAGATCCACCCCCAAGCTTTTAAATGGTAGTTCCGTAATTTCATGACACATAAGTGGTTCTGACATGTCAAGCACCTATTAACCATTCGATCATTCAAGAATACCAGATCCTTGTCAACATGCAGATTATTTCTCTGTACAAAATACATTTTAGCTTGCTGACTAACCTGATGTTTTATGTTCAGGCCACCCCGTCTGACAGTATTGCTTGATCTCGCTCATGACTGCATCCTTGGCAGTTTCACGCCTGAGCTCATCCTTTCTGGTACCCGATACCTAACTAGTATCCCCCACACTCACAAGGTGAACCATCTCTGCAGACAAGTCTTCTTCAGCAGATTCCACCTCTGGCACAAACGATCTTGATAGCAAGTCTGCCACAAGCATAAGTTTGCCTGGAAGATACTCTACTGACAATGTACAGTAAAACCTCTTTACAACAACCCTTTATATAACAACCACCTCTCTATAACAACCCTTTCCTCAAGAACTGTGGGGTTTTAAAATAGGGGTTTTGCTGTATAATTAAACCTCTTTATAAGGGAATTTCATCATGCTCTCTCTCTCTCACTTATTGCTGCAATCAAGAGGTCATCAAAGTACACCAACATGCCTGGAATATCACCAAAGTTCTGCATGTTTATTCGCTGAAAAATTTCCGGTGCATGGACAACCCAAACGGAAGTCTTAAAAATTTATAGCAACCAAACAGTTTGCTGAAAGTGCAGTACCTGCTTGACTCCTCATCCAGCTCTACCTGGTAAAATCCATCTTTCAGGTCCATTACTGTGAAAATGGACTTGCCGATCAGCTTGCAGCTCAAGTCCTCCACCGCCCTATTCAGTTCCATTGGGTCTGTACACAGTCTGAGGGTTTTGTCTACTTTTTCTACTATTGTCAGGTTGCTGACCCAGCCTGTTGGCTGATTCACCTTGGCAATAACGTCAAGTTTGACCCGCTTATCCAGTTTGTCTTTTAATCTGTCCCGTAATGCCAGAGGTACTTGTCAAGGCGGTGTGGCCACTGGTTGAGTTCTTTCAGGAATTTGTCTTCCGAAAGCCCACTACTTTGCAAGGTGTGGACAAAACTGTGAGTCACTAGCTTCAAACACAGACATCCCGGAAGTCTCAAAATAGGGATCCTACAGTTGCCATCTTCCACTACAACAAACTCTTAGACACTCCTGGACACCATCGGACTCACTTGTTCCACACCTGAGCTTAAGGACCTCCACTGGACTCACTCTTTTACCTCCAAACCTTTCGAGCATTATGCTTGAGCACCTCAACTGAGTTGAACAAGGCATCTGCTTCACGATGTTCTGTGATATGATGTTTACCTATGATCCCGTATCAAGCTTGAAGTTTGCAGTCTTACCTTCAACCAGCATTTCCTGAGTCCACTCCTTTCGGCCTAGCTTGTCATCCCCTACCACAGATGTTGCCGCTACCACTTTTAATTTGCTGACAAAGAACTCTTCCATCCACCGCCAACTAACCTAACTTCCTCTACTTGGCTGGTGCACCAGGGTGTAAAATTATTTAACTGCTTGCACTTGTAACACATTTCCCATACTGTTTATGTACCTTCCCACACCGTTGACACTTTTGACCACCTCTTGGCCTGTACTTCTGTTTGACTCTTCCTTTGTTCACCACCTGCTGCTTCCTTTTATTTCGCCATACGGTATCAACAGTGTGCCCACCCGGCTGCAGTTCGTCTTCTACCGCATCGTCCCGCTGCCGAACAGGATTAACCACTTTTGTTTGTATTACATCGGCACGCTGCTTACCTAAAAATTCACAACTTTTTACCAGCTTTTTTTAGGTCTCTCACAAACTAGTCAAATGGCTTTCCCTCTTCTTGCACCTGACAATTAAACTTCAACCGTCCGACCACAATGTTTTTAACCGGATCGCAATAGCTTTCAAAGTCTTGCACCACTTTTTCATAATCCTTTTGGTTGCCCTCCGACAAATCAAACGTGTTAAATAACTCAACAGCCTCGTCGCCGATGAGATTTAACCACATCATTGCCTTAACCGCAGAAGACTTCGAATCGTACCCAGTTGCCAACATAAAAATTCCAAAACTGTTTAAACTGTCGAAAGTGCTCACAAAGATTGCCATCGAGGAGGAGCGCCGATGGTGGTTTAAAGGATTCTATCGTGAAATACCAACTGCCAGGCCACCTGTAACCTCACTTCGACCTGACCCAAATTGCAATGCCGCACCATACCACAAAACCGACACTGAGAATCTTTATTAACTAACTTCCGACTGCGCCATGTTGTGTTTCTCCCTTATTAATTCTCGTTCACTCATTACAAGACATTACAAACACTGATAATATTAACTAATACTGTCTTCAGTCTTTCCCACTTCTCTGTCTGATTCCCACTCATTCCACACTGGCTGTTTACACTCACGATTGCCAACACCGTGTGCTGATTTCAAGATAACTTGTAAAGCCACAACTTATTGTGGATTGGATATTCTCTGCCTCGATTGAATGAATTATTTTAAAGGTTGCAAGACAGGGTTGAGTGTTTAACTATTGACCTATCTTAATATCTTTCCACAACCGCAGTTTGATTACAATATGCACCAATACTAACAAGGGCCTTTTTTTGTTATTCATGAATTTCCATCATGTCCAGGACCAGGTTCTTCACAACTTAGTTGGTGTAATCTGCTTTCAAGATGATATTATTGTAATTGACTGGGCAGTCAGAGCAGCAACACTGGAATAATCGTTATAAGCTTTTGAAACATCTAAGTGATTTTGGGTTTAAAGTAAACAAAGGAATGTGCAAGTTTTCCAGAAGTCTGTGCAGTTTTTGGGACATGTTAACCACAATGGATTGCATAATGTACTTGCACTGAGAAAGTTAGGGCAGTGGTGGAAGCCCCACCTTCAACTGATGTGAAGCAGCTGAGAACATGATTAGTGTTGGTAAACTACCTATTATGCACACTTGCCTCATCTCTCAAAATGTGCAGCACAATTTTATGAACTTTCGCGAAAGGGTCATCTTTGGGACTGATCTTCTAGGTACTTGTTTATTGTGCATTAATTACATTGAAGCAGTTGATTGCATCATAATGTGTGGTCATACGTTATGACCCAAATTTGCCCATTGTTAAACTGGCATGCAATTTTTTCCTCCTGATGGGGACGAGGCAGTCATCAGTCATGTTTTTCCAGATGGTGTCGAAAAGACAATAGCATTTCCTTGCTTATGCATGTTGTCTGTGGCTAGAAAAAATATATATTTCCAGTTTGATAGGGAGTAAAAAATTTTTCAATATTTGTACAGCTGTTCTTTGTTCTTGTCACAGATGACCAGCCCTTGAGACTTATTGTTGGTGATCATTTTAGTATTCCCCGGGTTACCACAGCACAGCATTGACATATCTGAACAGTTTTCATACCTTGATGTTGGGGGTCTTAAGTTTTTGCTGGTAACCCAAAAAGATAGTCAGTTCAAAGCATGACACAGTCTTGGGTTAAGTCATTATTTGTGTTTGTAATTGGTGGTGGCCCAAGGAAGTTGAAGACTCAAGTCATGTTATATTAGAAGGAATGAGTTGGCTATTGAGCACAACTGCTTGTTGTGGAGTCATAGAGCAATTGTGCCTTCAGTTGTTAGGGATAATGGTCTTCATGAATTACCTTTTGTTCATTTTGGCATAAATAAATTGGAGGCCCTTGTTCGCTCATACATGTGGTGGCCAAAAATGGACTCAGATTTGGAAGGTATGGTGGCTTTGTGTAGGGACTGTCTTAAAAATGCACAGTCACGTAACAAGTCTACTTTACTGTCTTGGCAGTGGCCTGATAAGCTCTTGTAGGGAATTCATTTTGATAGAGTAGTTTTAGGAGAGAAGTATTTTCTGATTCTAGTTGATGTGTACTCAAAATGTACTAAAGTTAGTGAGCGGACCACATTAGTTCAGATGAAGTTTTGGCAGTACTATGCAAATGGTTTTCTACAGATGGCCTCTGAGCTTTTGGTGTTTTACAATGGTACATACTTTTCATCAGAACAATTCTTGATGTCAAACAAAAAGCATCAATCACAAGTTTTCACCTCCATACCTCCCCTCAACAAATGGCAACCTGAAAACATGATGAAGACCTTTAAGGCCAAAATAAAGGCACTTGTGAGTTCTTGTACTACTCTTTAAAGTCACATTTCCAAACTTTTTGTTGGCCTATTGTGTTACACCCGATACAGCTACTGGAGAAACTCATAGCAGTCTTTAGTTTGGAAGGGTCCTCCGTAGCCGACTGTCTTTGCTGATTCCCTCTGTGGCCAATCAAGTATCAGTTACAGCCTTCTTGCAGGAACAGTGGAGCAAGTAGTTGTGACTAAACATTTGTGCTCTCTTTCTTACGATGTTCAGAGTTCTGGGAGAACTTATCGTTGTCACTTACCAACTATGATCGCTTCCACAAGTACCAGGGAAAAGTGAGGGTAGAGAAGAATATAAAGTCGCTGAGGAAGAAGAAAGCATGAATGGTAAGGATCAAGGAGAAGCATATTGTACCAGTAGAAACAATAGACTAAAGCAGACAGCATCATCATTATTCGAGGCCAGAAGGACAGTGGTGTAACTAGCTGTCCTACAGTGGACAACAGCCTGAGAGAAGAATTAAGCTGCTTAGACACCATAGAAGGAACCTTCAAGGATTACCCTCCCTAGTCAAGGGTTTCCCTAGAGATGCAGTTAAATTCACCAGGAAGTAGAAGTACGGTACAGTATATTGAGATTTGAGGGATTGGCTGCAATGCTTGGACACAGCAATGGCGATGCATGTAGTCATGGTTGTGTTGAGTCCTTTATTGTTTTCAAAATGTTCATAAATCCATAAATATGCAATATAAATAATGCAGCGGTCATTTAAATGTGGAGGTGGAATATGTTAATTTTGCACTGTTTTTGTTCACAAATGTTTGTAGGTGCTTTGTAAATAATCTTAATTTAAGCTGATGTGATTTATATTTTTCACAGTATAAGCTTTGCTTTTCTTCTCTTGCTGAAATTCTTAGGACACATTAGTTTTAGTACTATAGAACACATTTAGAAAGTTATAGCTCTCTTCGTGATTCTGGTAAATGGGTGGTGCCTGGGTAGACACTCTGTTAACCTCTCGCTGTGTGCTTGCTTGTGGTGGTGGTTCTTGGCAGCTGGGGGCCTGCATGGGGTGCTGTGTTGTGCCACAGGTGCACGCTGGGTGGATGGTGGAAGCCGGGGTGGCAACATTGACCGCTCTGATGGGCGGCCCCCACCCCCGCCCGTCTCGCACAATATGGTCGCCCAACCTCTCCCTCCCCCATCTTCCGCTGCCACTGCTCAGAACGTAGGCAATTTACTTCACATCGCAGGTGGGTTCTCTGTATGTTACATCCCCTCCCTTTCATACGGTTGCATGGTTTGTAATTAATTGTAACTTATCCACTCTTACTTTTTTCCTGACATACGCGTTGTCTCTCTCCACATCTAGGACCACCTAACAAGTCGGCTGCTTGTTGAATGTGTACACTGAGTTAAAAAACTACTTTAATGGCTTTTTTGCATAGTATGGAACGGCTAATAGTGGTGGTATTAAAATTTATTGGCAACCGTGTGAAGTATGTGGTGCCTGGACTTAAAAATACTGTCCCTAAACTTTTCTTCTTTATTGTGTTGTTGAAACTAAGTTGAATGTTAAAACATTTTTCTTCCAGGTCAGTATTATATCTTACACTTTGCTGCTTTTCACATGAATATTATACTAAAAAAACTAAGAAAACTAATGAAAATTAGTCACTACACACTGTGAACAGCACAACTACCAACCTTTGCATTACAGCAGAACGAAGATATTTGAAAGTACAGTCAGCCCTGAGCACCAATTATTAATTATTAAGGTGCCAATATTCATAGGAGGTGACTGCATCCTCTTTGTGCAATCAGTTTTAGCTGCTGGACAGTTGTTATATTACAATGGCCAGATAACCAATTCAGTGAATGTACTGAATTCCTTTCCACCTGCAGATTATATGTCATGAATGGTGAGTACAGGCATGGTGCGAGATCAGTAGATCACAACTCTTCGGCAGCATTAGCAGAGGGTGGGTGTTGTTATTGCTTAGCTTCCCTGGAGCGCCATTCATGCACACAAACTGATTTATTGGTCATAGTCCAAAAGTCCCTATAAGTTGCCTTAAGTAAGAGGATGACTGTAGCATAGGAATTGTACTAAGTTATGAGTGGACTCTAGTTTCTAATCTTTCCCAATATATTTCGGTTAGTTTCCTGCCTCTGCGGAGTAAAACTTAATACGACATTACTTCATCAAGGTGCTAAGGGAATGAACTTACCAGGTCCGCTGGCAAACTATGGGGCGGAGGGGGGACCAGGCATGAATTGATTAATGGTTACAGGAGATGAATCGCTATATTCATATCCCGCAGCTGAAGCTAGGGTAGGGTCACTATTGACACTCGAGTAGGTAAAACAGTCCGGATTGTGCCCAGCACTCCCAGGGTTCGATACGTCAACACCTCCTTGTCTAGGATGGTGGTAAAGTAGAAATAGTGGGGGTTAGCCGCATTCAAGTTCCTAATTTGAGTTATTGAAAACTGCCTGTGGTAAATGACTTGACTTTGGGCAACATAATGGATAACCATATGATTGTGATACTACGAAGGGGAGAGGTGGAATTCAAAGTGGTTTAGCAGGGCTATCACTCCATTGGCAGACCAGTGGAATTAATGTTACTGAGGAAAATTGGGCTCACAATACCAGTTATTTTAAGGGTTTGTACACTCTGGAATGGGTGGAATTTCACACTCTGAGATACTTGGTGGGGAAGGAAAATTCAGTTTTTTTATTATAACAGTTTTGGTAGACCTGTAGGAAGGAATTTGCTTTAGATTGTGAACGTATCGCATTTAAGGCCATGCTCTCTTGTTTCTTCTGTTTTTGCTATAATTAATTTTTTTAAGTTTAAACAAGAGCAGATATCAAAAACTGTTTGGCAGTTGTGTTTAAAATGGTTTTTGCTGTAATAGCTATTTTTTTCAAAACAAGAAATTATATGGTTTCCACTAAAAAGTCAACTAACCATAGTTTCGTTAATTACATAATTAGCTAAAACCATAGTACGTATTTACTGCCTTGAAAAAAATCAGTCAAACTTGGAGAAGATGATTTTAAACAAAACTGCCAAACATATTTTTGATATCTGCTTTAGTTTAAGCATAAAAAATTAATATCACTAAATAAATAAGAAAGAGGGAGCATGGCCATGGTTTCCATCCTTGTGAGAAATTAGGTTAAAATGAAGTCGGAAATTAAATTTATTATTTGAAATGTGTCACAAACATAGGCGTATTCTCAGTGGGGAGAAGAGTATGAAGGCAAACTTGCATCTCCAACATCACAACTAAAAAGTAATATATTTGAAACATGGGAACTCCCTCACCCCACCTCCCCCCTTTCTCTTACAATTCTTGTCATGTGATGTTAATTACCTCTCAAATTTTAGGTCATTCTATGCCTATGACAACAAACATAAGCTAATATTTCCGTTGTTTTAAGTAACAGTAAAACTATATTTTAATAGCAGATTATAGTATTGAAAGAGCTGTCAAACATTGGCTGTCTGGAAAAAAGTAAGAGTTTATTGTTATTGTACCCATTTGCTTGCAGGGGATGAATTAAAATGTCAAGTAGAAGAGAATTGAACACACAGTCTTCTCCCTTCAATGTTTTTAATGGCTTTGTGTTTTACTGTAGCATGAAGTCTTCATGTTGCAGGATATTTGATACAAACTTGCATTATATAAAAGAACTTGGATTACTATGTACTCTTAATTGTAAAATCAAATAATCTTTATCTTTTCAGAACTAACTTAATATGTAAATGTACAAACTTACTGATACCATAGGTACACATTTTCAGGTATTCCACAACATGAGAGTATCTTACTTTAAAGTCAAAGAACATACTTAATAAAGTTGAACAGTGACATTTATTGCTAAGACTTTGGAAATAATTTTTAATAGTTGTGTTCTCTTTTCTTGTTTTATTTTTTTTTTTATGTAACAAACACCTGTGTGTCTAGGTGGCCTTCTTGAATAGCTTTTACGATGCATGTAACAAGGTTTGCTCTTCCACTGTTGTCCACAATGTGTGTTGAAAAAACCCAATATTGAATGATTACCAGCATTTTTTGTTTGGAAGAAAACCAGCCACTGCATGGAAGTGAATTTTTGAGATTCTTCTCGAAAAATTCATACAATGGCCTATAATGCTCCCTCACTCTAATGTATCCCCTTATTAACTGTTGTTGCTGGTACTACCTAAGTTATGCACAATATCATTGTTGATTGTGAATTACCTACTTTTCCTCGTTCAGTTCTGATTATAGTACTTATTATCAAAAATACCCACCACATTTTTAGTTCTACAACAATACTGTCATTCATTTCCTATCATATTTTCACTCTTCTTCTTAGTCTGTTACTGTATTAACTTTATTACTCTAAAAAAACTTGCTTAAAAATTGACATAGAAATAGTTGCTGCGCTTTCTTTGCAAACGAGCAGCCATTTATTACTTATTTATCTGTGATATAATTTACAGTGTGCGTGAATTTGAGAGATGAATGTAAAAATTTATCACAGTAGGAATATTCAAAGCTTTCAACTATTTGAAGCCAAATAGGAATTTGTAAAATTTATTCAAAGTTCACAACCACCATAGTCTTCAAAAAATTTTTTTACCTCATTTAAAAAATTGAATTTCCCATTATATATTCACTAAGTGAAAGGATTGACAATGAAAATTGCATTCCACTTACAACCAACTGATGCTGTTAGGTAATTTGTGTAGTGCTGTAAAAGCAAGGCAATGTCCATTGATGAAATATACTTTTGAAATTAAGATTTTACAGTAGAAATACATTTTAAACATTTATTTTGTAAGTAGCTACAGGTACACTACAAGCATATAATCGAGAGACCAACATTGACTAATTTGACTTGAACTTGAGAAGTTGCAGAATTAAAGCTTAGACTCAAATTTTGTGTGTTAGATTAATTCTCTTAAAAAAACCTGTTGAGCCTTAAAATGTATATTTGGGTAAGAGTTGGCATGAGTCAGTGCAGTTTGCAGCCTCTGTTTAGAGTTTACCTAATTTTTCACAGCAGTTGGTGGTATGCCAAGTTGGTCTGGGTTTATGTAGCCGCAAGAAGACATTACTGGGCCGTATCCAGCAGCAAGTCTTAAGACTCGGTTTCAGTTACCACATGGAATTTTATTTTTAATATTTTGCTGTTTCAACTTCTGAGAAATAAAATGTTAAATCAGTGACTATACTGCAAATTCTATATACTTGGCACCACAGTACAGACATGGCAAACAACTACGCATCACAACAGTATGTTGAAGGGAAAGCTGGATACTTACTGATGACTTTGACTTCCTAAACTTGTGCTGGGGGGCGTATGCTTGAGTTTTTGTTTGTATGCGAACTGTCCGCCACTGACCGCTCGAAATGCACTGTTCGTATGCTTGAACACGTCTGGCATCCAAGTATATGAAATTCATGTACAAAAATCTACTCGAATGGTGGCAGGCAGCTGAATTGGAGAAGCTCGCCACAAATTAAGTTATATGTTAAAAAGGTGATTCTCAGCTCTTTTGCAATGGTATGTTTATTTTACAAAAAATTTTTACACTTGCTTAACCACCAAATAATACTGTATTTAACAATTCTGAACTAGCTATTTAAAATTAATATAGTATCATTTTAATTAAAGCCATTAACATTACATGAAATGAGGTGGACATTTTTGTGATTGACTGAACCATACAGATTTGTGCCTTTTCAAAAAATTGAGTAAATTAACAAAAATGCACTAAAATATAGACAGCATAAAAAATAATAAAAACATAATGAAAATAGGTGATATCACAGAAAAAGTTAAATGTGTGCTAGGTTCATTGCTGTATCTATGCAAGTTTTTTAAAATTATTATTTGTTTATTCATACATATTTTGTTATTCGTCTGTGAACAGTAACAGTGTAAAGTAAAATTTAAACAATCTGTTTTGAATCTCACAAAGTGCAACAAGCAGTGATATTTTATAATTACGACTGCTAAAAAAAATTAATGAGAGTGGTGCATTAGATGTTAGTAATACTGGGGCAAAAAAGTTCTGCATGGAAACAGCAAGCTATTTGGCCTCTTACATACATTTCAACAAAATTTGCTCTAAATCAATTAGACTGCCACAAATTAACTATGTGAAATCATTAGCAAAACTACATTACTGTGGGTTAAAACTGTATAACTTAAGCTTTAGTTCATTAAAGCCTTTGTTTCATTAGCCTTACTGTAAGAGTTTGTTGTGGTTTTTATTTAATTTAAAAATTACACTTTGGTTTAAGAAAATGTGATATTGATTAATGTCGTTTACTGGAGGAATAAAAATTTGGGAGGCATATATAGATGATTAATTTTAAGAGCTCTTTATGTGTTTATACATTTGCAACATTAATTGTTTCATCTCTACAAATGGAAAATATAGATTGGATTCAATGTGTCTAAAACAGAAAGTTACATAAAATAAATTATTGTTTCGTAGAGTTCTTTATTACATTAGTTTATTAATATATTTATAGAAATAAAAATATTCACCTTTGAGGAGTTTCAAACCTGAAAATAGTTGGCAATAAATCAAGCACTCAACCGCAGCGCTAAAAGTTCTACGTGAGATATAGTTCAAAAATATGTATTTACTGTATAGAATTTTTCTGCTAATATGAAGATTCTTCTATAATGTTGATTACCATTTTAAATGCCATAGTTGTCACACAAGCTCGTATTTTGTTAGTCGAGATATACATTTGAATAGTTACCATCTTATAGACCAATGGTGCTCACTTTGTTCACTTATTTTGTATATGAGTTCAAGACAGTGGAGAAGACCAGATTTCAAGTAGGTCATTTTGTGTGTGAATCTAACCATTCGAAATAGCGCATAAACAAACGCTCGAGTTGTACTTTCCAGCATAGGCCCCCTAGTGAGTTGGGAAATAATTTGTTCTGTATCCATATTTTAAATGGTTCAGTTTTATAAATGAGTGTATTATTATGTATAATGAACTTTGTAAAAATCTATGTACACAACATTTAGTTTGTAACAATACAGCTGACTTCATTTACTGTCTTAATTCTTCACTTTCCTTCTTAGTGTATAGAAACTGTATTTACCATTCCTCGTCATTGAAGTTTCTTGAACACTTACAGTTACGTTGAGTTGCAGTATTTTTTTGTTCACTTCTCTTCAAGTATTTTCATCAATTTCTAATATTATTTAGACTAAATTGTCAATGGCTTGCTGCTATGCTTACCAAGAACTAAATTAATTGTTCCCTTTTTCTATGAAATGGTATGTGAAACTGTTTGTTGTTGCACGTGACTTGCCCTTCTGAAGTTTGCAACTCATGCATATTTTTCCCCCCCTCTACATTTGCAGGAGCTGGAAGGATGTAGGTCAGTCCATTTGCTTGTTCCTCTATTTTCTTTACTCTGCATGTTTCTGCTTACTCTTAAAAATGTTTTCGTTGCATGGTTTTGTAAAAAAGTATTTATTAGATGCTGCATTGATGTTTTCAAGATTTTTTTGGACAGTATTCTGTGTGCTATTCATAGTTTTGCACACAAATGCATTATTGTATGCTTCCATTTTAATCTGTAGTTACCGTAACTTTTCTTGTAAATTTATTTAATTGGTACTTTTATGAAACCATCATTATTGTATTGTTGCAACTGCATAACTCACTAAACACACTAAACAAAGCCCGGTGAATAAAACTGTGACTTGAAATTTTTTTTTTTTATGCTGTAGGCTAGAATAATTAAATTTAGTGTGTAGGAGATACAGTAATATGATTGGTGAACATACTTGTGAAAAATTGCACATATTGAAGAATATTTGAAATATATTCATTCACACTTACAAGTTTGATAATTTTTGTAAACCCACCATAGGATTGTATGAGAGTCTTCATCTTTAATTTTTACTGTATCGCAACTTAAAAGTTTGAGGAAAACATGTTTATTCCATTGTGTCTCTTTGGCCAAACTTCTTGTTGGCAAGTGCATGATGCCTTCTTGGAAACACCAGAACTAATGACAGAGCAGGTGCAGGAATAGTTTCCTGCTACCGCTTCAGTTACTCCTCAGCTTCTCAAGTTCGGGGAAAGGAGACACGTACATCCTTATGTTAAAACATGTCATATTGGGACCATGTGTCCACTGTTGCACTTCTCGCTCCCTCCTGTGCTTTCCACCCTATCCCAGTAAACACTCTCCCTCCCTCCAGTAAACTCACATCTGCCCGCCATCATCATCATCTCCTCCACCTCCTCACCCAACCACCTGCCACCACAACTTCTCTCGCCTGTCACCACCACCACCTCTCCCACCTGCCACCACCAACACTTCTCCCGCCTGCCACCACCACCACCACCATCACCTCTCCAGCCTGCCACCACCAACACCACCATCATCTCTCCTGACCACCAACACCACCAC